>JABCKJ010000513.1:0-13521 GCA_018850815.1 Asterophora lycoperdoides
GCCTCCATCCACTGCTCCACTACCCGGTCGTCCGGGCGTCCGGTGGCAATGGCTCCGAGGCGATCGTTGAGTTTCCGGTCCAGTCCCCGTCGGAACTTCAGGACGAGGGAGCGGCCGTCGCTATAGTTCGCCTTCTTCCAAAGCGACCGGAAGGTATCGACATAGTCGTCGATCGGCCGGCCGTTCTGATAGTAGGCGTCCGACTCCAGTGCGAGCGACGCATGGGCCTCTACGTCCGGGTTGTGGAATTCCCGTCGGAATTCCGCTGCGAATGCCTTCCAGTCGGCGAAGCACTTCTCTACTCCTCCGTGGTCAAAGACCCGGGCCACGAATTCGGCCGCCCGGCCATGCTGCATGAACGTCAGCACCCATTGGATGGTGGTGTGGTCGTCCGGGAACTGTGAGGGTAGGAGTTTCGTATACAGCTTGCAGGCTCTCATGAACCCTTCTCCAGTCGCCTGACTCCCGTCGTGGACCAGGAGTAGGGCCGGTCGCAGGCGGTCCATGGCTCAAACGTGGGCTGCTTTTGCACCTCATGTCGGAAGGCAAAAATAACTAAAGGCATAATAAAGGAGTGTAATGTAAAAAAGCGACAAGTACCAGTGTGTACCTTGCACCAGTGCGAGCGGAGACAAGCGGTTGGCGCTGAAGGGAGCATTGGGGGTGCACGGCTGGGCCCGAAGCCCGGGTCCAACATCCCGGCCCGAGAGTGTTCCCTGACATTTGCGTCCAATTGCCTTTGTCGCTCGCAAGCCTCTAGTGCCACTTTCAGGCTTCTTTTCTGCTCCTCAAGTACTTCACCAATCAGCAAAAAGGTTGGCTTGGTCACCCACAGAGCATCATCACGCTGCTCAGCAGCAGAAGTTTCCAAAGGACAGCCAATGGGATCACCGCCATCTAGCATGGCATTTTTATGACTTGGCTTGTATGAGATTGCGATAGGAAGGGGGGGAACAAGACAGTGGCTGTTGCGCAGTTCAGAGATCTCCATACATGGAGGCTCTGTTGGAAAATCAGAAATGAAAGAGCACAAGGGGGCCTGGAGGAAGACAGGAACATACGGGGGGGCAGATGAGGGCACTAGAACAGGGTCATCCCTGCAGCCTTCCTTGTCAAGTTCTGGAGTGTTAAAGCTAGCGTCCGATGCAGCACTCATTGAGCAAGCTCTGTAGATGCCTGCTTTGCTATGCTCATCTGCAAAAGCTTGTATGCTCTTTGTGAGTTCCTCGCCCTCAGCACTCAGCTGTAACACAGTTTTGGCATAGTTTCTGGCTGTCTAAAATTTCAAAAGACATACCGATGCAATGGTTGGCGGATTGCATCACAATAAGCATAGTGATGTTCAACGTCAGTGGCAGCAGTTTCCTATGTACTTGCATCTTGCACAATTTGATCCAATCTGCAATCAAGCTATTGAGCACCAAAAGGTCATTGCACCGCACAGCATTTAAGCCTACAGTTCTGCCATTGAGTGAGATATTTTGACCTTTGTCCTGTTCCGGTGGAGCGCAATCATATCTGCTGCCAGCTGGAAAGTCGTCACATGAGTTATAATGTGGCAAAGGCTGGGAAGAACGTACAAGCTGCAGCAGCATCTCTTCTAAAGTCTTTTTGAAGTGTGTCCCCAGTGATGGCATGTCGTCTTTGATGTACACCGTGGCATTCACTTGGCAGGCTGAGTTAGAAAGAAACATGCCGCAGCAGTCAAAGAGACCGCTCAGACGTACAGGTGGTTCTGAGATGGTGTGCTGTGAGCCAACGTTCTTTGCCTGTGTTTTTCCTATAAATGTAGCTCATGGCAGCTAAGCCATCTAGTACATAAGATAGGAACAGCGCGCTCATAATCTGCTTCACAAGGCACTCACTGTTGACATGGCGAGGTGTTCTTTTGGAGCTGATTGTGCGAGTGCCAATTCTTCTCTGCATGGCCTTTTGAACATGGCATATTGTGACCATGATGGCACAATGCTACGATGTTGAAACACAGAATGATGAAGGGTCTACACAACGGACGGCTCATGCTGGGGGAGGAAACAATGATTCAGGTGCAGACTATGAAAATGTTCTCCTTATATCAATTTGTTGTTCAAAGAGGCTGAAAGGGAAAGTGTCACACCTTTGTCCCGCCTTTGTCCACATCAGGAAAAAGTGCCTGAGCCGTAGTCCCACGCCATCACTTGATAGCTCGATATAGACTCCATAGGCCTGGATAGCCGTGGCTGTGTGCAACATGTGACTTTGTAGACCCTGTAGTCATGGCTGTGTGCAACGTGCGACTCTGTAGACCCTGTAGTAACCGTGGGAGACTCTGTAGTTGGTGTAGACTATATAGTTACCACTCAATGATATGTAGATAGATGTAGATAACATATTGTAATACTGCATATAGCCTTTGTAGAGTTAGTGTGAATTTAGGTGGCTTTGTTTTCACTCCATAACTATCAATCTGGCTTGAATTTTGACTGGCATGGGCATTATTGATCAACAACATAGTATATAGTCAACTACCTATGAGTATTTACAGGGAAGGAACTATCATCTGAGCAACTTGCAAACATTGCGCAAAGGTCAACTTCGTCAAATTGGAGCTAAAATTGAAGCTGACTCATTGTGTTAGCACTTGTTTGACTCAAGAGGCAGTGGCTTGTTTGTGTCAGTGCATGGGACTTGCTGAGTTTCAATTTGAATGTTCAATGTTCAACGTTCAACTCCCTCCCCCGTCTCCCTTCCTTGGTTCTTGTGGCCAGGTCTCTCTCGAGAATACAGTGTATTCTCTCACAGCTTGACGTGTCATCGGCTGTGTTTCCACCCCTGCTAAATGTATGTTCCACTTCCAATATCTTAGCAGGCTCAAGCACGAGAATGCAGGGCTGATTCTTGGAACTGCGAAAGAGCCTGCGGGGCCACTTGCTCCTTTGTTGTTGGTCTCATATATGGTAAGTATGGGGCCCGTCTTGTGATGTACTCCCCGGCCCATAATGCCATAATGACTACACTGGTCAGGATATCTTCGCTGCAACAGCTCCGGTGCTCTTTCCAACATCGCCGTCCATGACCAACAAACTAACTGCCACCGAGCACGTGCACCATGTATGTTTCTCCAACAAGCTTGCCCGTTTGTTGACTGTGAGCCTGCCGATCCAAGATATACCTCCCTAACAGTATCCACAGGTTCATTTGATGCCGCATCCTTGTCGCGCGCCTTGTGTGACTCCAAATCGTCTGACTTGGCCCTCGTCACACTTGCACTCCAGCTCCCTGTGCTTACAAAAATGGAGGCGCACTGCACCGACATCTCCTGCGATGGCCGCTCTCCCACCATCACCTGCGCAACCACGATCCCATACCCATCTACTTGCCATACTCAAACACACACCCACCACCTACCAACTCGAGCCCACACACACGTCGCGCCAATGCCACCTCCAGTGCCCGCTGTTACACCTCACGTCCACCCGTAGCAAACCGGGCCACTCTCGCTCACCTTCGGGCTCGCTCTCGGTGGACAAGATGCTCCTGGTGGCTACGACAGGAGATGCGTCGCCTGTCCTGAATGACAGTGCCATCCCACAACAGCTTTTTCAATATACGTGCACCCAGCACAGCAGGAGCAGCGCCCGCTGTCATCGACATGCTGCCCCAACACGTTGTCCGCACCAACACCGGTCGCACAGCCCGAGTTTGCGGCCGCGTGTCTCCAGCGCATGCCGTATAACAACCACAGCAGCAGCAGCCACTGTATAACAGCAACATCACCCACATTACCACGGAGTACCGTCTTCGCCTGGGACAGTGAGCAGGATGCAGCCGCAGTTCCAGACGCACGTCTTTGCGCCGGTGGTGACCGGTGTGCCTTTCAAACAGAGCAAATACATCGGTGTTTCATTTAGTTTTTGTTTTGTTCTTGTTTTTTGTTTCGTTTCATATCATTTTCATTGCATTTCCTATGCTAACTCCTCCTCATCCAGCATCTACGGGAGCCCTGGTGGGATTGGGTCAGGCACCTAGGGCATCGGCGTGCTGTTTCCCAGAACTGGCAATGCATCAGATCACCCAGCATTCTGTCGTGCGCTTTTGGGCTGTGGCGTGGAGGCTGACACTTGCAGAGTGGATTGTGATAGTTATATCTAGTTATGACTACTTTTCATGTGTAGTGTATCATACATTATACAGTCTTTTTTCCGTTTCCGATTTCATTTGATTTGAGCATTCAAAGCATTGAATGTCTCTTGATATGTACACTATATTTACTATTCCGTCTATGTGGTACTATATGGTACTATGGGTCTACCGAACTACAGTAACTATGTGGTCCTGGCGGGTTACTATGGCATCTATACAGTACTATATAATTTAAAGGGGTTACTATATATACTATATAAAGGGGACATAGCTACAAGACTACCTGTGCTATGCCAACTATGTAGCCCTATGTCGTCATATCAATTTTTCCTGATGCACACATTGAGAAATGATATGCTAATTGATGAATCTGTAGATAAAATGGCCAAAAAGGAGGAAGTGGAGGTATGGTGGATGACATGACTCATTACTGGGTATGGCACGTTACCCCGTCACATCCAGTAACATAGACAGAAAACAGAATCCTTTCTAACTAGAGGTGTAGGACGATACTATCTACCCTTCTAATTAGAGGGGTGGTGTGGGCCTATCAGGTGATGCAATCTACACGATAATTGCTGATAAGTAAATGTAGTACACCTCTGATCCCTACTACCTCTTCCGAGGCTGATTCAAGCACTGAAGCGCTGACGTCTGAGACTGACCGGCGCATTTGATGCATGACGATTAAGTTGGTGATGGGCAATCCCTTGCTCCCCGCTGCAGCACATATATTACGGAGTTACAGTTTTACATGGCACATACTTACATGGAATGTGATCCATGCGGTAAAACAATGAAGTAGGGTGAAATCAGTCGAGTGGTTCGGGTTTCATTCGTACAACAATCAATATCGAGTTAGTTGCGGGTGGCAGCAACGTCCACGTCGTTCTTTGCATAGTTCCACAATAAATATGCCGTATATCCTTGGCGCGTTTGAGATCTGCGGGATTTACAACTTCGAGGTGCGGGCGGCGATTTTCTCTGCCAGCTTGGCCTGTGGACATCGCAGCAGTGGTCAGTCCCCTGTCATGGTGTGGCAAAAAAAAAGAGCAAGGGGACGCACCTTGACTGTGTCCATGTAGACATCAGTGACAACCCAGTGTTCCCTCTTCATGTTCTTTCCATGGATCGCGATGGCAAGATCCTTAGTCATGATACCGTCCTGGTCAATAACCTCAATGCAAGCGCTCTCGAGGTCCTGACACCAGACACGCAGAGCTTTGTTGTTATCGAGCGTGGCACGATGCAAGAGTCCGCGGGTCCACGCGAAAATGGACGCGACGGGGTTCGTCGAGGTCTCGTTGCCCTTCTGCCACTCACGGTAGTGCCTCGTAACAGTTCCTGTTCAACGAAAATGACGCATGAGACGTGTCGCCACAGAGTAGGGATACCTTGAACGTGAATATGAACGTACCGTGG
The DNA here is from genome assembly GCA_018850815.1 of Asterophora lycoperdoides. Taxonomy (NCBI): domain Eukaryota; kingdom Fungi; phylum Basidiomycota; class Agaricomycetes; order Agaricales; family Lyophyllaceae; genus Asterophora; species Asterophora lycoperdoides. Next base: position 5,545 of record JABCKJ010000513.1, read on the forward strand.
GCAGCCTCACTTTCGATGACGCGCCCGTCGGGGGTGATCAGCTCGCTCGTCATCATGCCCAGGCTTCCAAAGCCCTGTGCGAGAATGTCGCTTTGAACGTCACCGTCGTAGTTCTTGCACGCCCAGACGAAACCGCCTGACGACTTGATAGCCTGCGCGACCATGTCGTCGATGAGGCGGTGCTCGTAGTATATCCCTGCCTCGTCGAACTGCGCCTTGTATTGGGCATGGTATATCTCTTGGAAAATATCCTTGAAGCGGCCGTCATACTTCTTCAGGATGGTGTTCTTGGTGGACATGAACTGTGATGGTGCTGGGAGTCAGCATAACAGCCAGCAACAGAATTGACGAGACGAACTAGAGGCAGCTTCTTGGCAAGCGCCATTTTGAATGAAGAGTGAGCAAATCCTGTGATCGACTTCGAAATGTTAGCGTGAGGATATGGGATCGAAGAAACAACTCACCTCGTCCGTGTTGTACATGCTCATGGCGACGCCCTTGCCCTTGAAGTCATAGACGTTCATGGTCGTGGCGGGTGACCCATCCGCAGGGGTATACACAAGCTGGAGCGTTCCAGGTCCGGGAGCGACAAAGTCGGTCGAACGGTACTGGTCCCCAAAGGCATGACGTCCGATGATGATAGGATTCACCCAGCCAGGAATAGGTTTGGGTATCCGCTCGAGGACAATGGGCTCACGGAAGACGGTACCTCCTAGGATATTGCGGATCTGACGCGGCGTTAGGTGGGTTTTGAATAGAATGAACAGGACGTACGGTGCCGTTGGGGCTCCTCCACATCTCCTTCAGCTTGAACTCTTCGACGCGTGCCTCATCGGGGGTGATGGTGGCACATTTGATTCCGACGCTGTGTTCCAAAATGGCCTTGGCCGCATCAATGGTGACCTGGTCGTTCGTCTACACGAGTTCGCGTCGTCAATCGAGAATAACGCATGAAATAAAAAACTCGCCATACCTTGTCCCTGTACTCTAGACCGAGATCGAAGTACTTGATGTCCACTTGCAGATACGGGAGAATGAGCTGGAAATTTTTCAGCGGTCGTTCCGGCCGTGTAAGTCCAGCGCTCACGTACCTCCTCACGAATCTTCTTCCAAATGATGCGCGTCATTTCGTCTCCATCGAGCTCCACGATGGGATTCGTCACGACGATTTTCTGTGACATTTCTGCGGATCCAAAAAATGAAACAGTGTGTGTTAATGTCAAGAGGACAAGGGAGAGCAAAAACGGAGTTCCGTGTATGCCGGTACCCGGTTCAAGGAATAACACTCACGAAGTCGGGATAAACTGCCTGAGAAGGCTCGGACGGCGGGGTAGGACGGCCTCCATGTCCTGCCGACGAAACGACCAGACAGCATACGAGTATGGGCGGTCCACATCATCGCTGCTGCCTCAGAAGCGTGAGTGAGGTTGTTGGAGGATATGGGAAGAAACGAGGCCGGCAGTTATAATATGATATATTAGCAGCCGTCGGTTGCCGAAGTACGGCTTTACTACGATCACAAGCTTGTCACAAATGTCTAGTTCTTGCTTGGGCATAGGGGAGCATGGGAGCCGCCACAGAGGGAGTTTACTGTAACCTTACCAGGTAACTCCACAAATCCAGATGGTATCGGGAGCGTGTCTCAAAATGTGTAAGACGTTCCAAACTTGCCACACTCAAAATTAACGACTTGAAATTCAAACTAGTGACGGAAGAGGCGACTCAACTGCATTAGGGGCGCCCACGCACTGTGGCGCTTGGTGCCCAATGCCCATCCCCGGTCCCGGTCCAGGATTTGCCAAGGCCCAATGTGTTATGTACCACAATGTGTACTACATCTTGTTCGCCGCGCGCTATCTTTGGAGTGGCAGGTGACGAATTCACCTTGCTTGTCAAGGCCACCATTTCTATCAACTGACACTTCTGAATTGGCAAACACAACCAGACACTACTCTGCAAAATCCCTGCAAACCACAAGCAAGGTCTGCGCCGCCGCGCGGCCGTTTCATTAAATATTTGGGGCAGTTGATGTGTCCACAACCGCAAATTTAAAGAGGGATTCCATTGCTATTATTTAACACTATGCGACAGTTCTTCGACTAAATAGCAGACATAGAGTGAGTAATATGTATAGCATATATCCGGGGCGTCTTGAGCCTCAGAGTCAGGTGGTTGCGAGAGTCCCATTGCATTGTATGTACCTGCTCCGAGGGTATCATTGCAGGGTATGCAGTGGGTGATATTTACGCGAACGTGGAGAGCGTGAGTGTAAATGCAATTGGATGCATGCAAAGGGAAAAAAATGACGAGGGAAACAGCGGCATATCGCCAGCACAGCCAGAAGGGACCAGTTCATCATAACCAGCCATAACGCGCCCTTACTCCAGATGCGAGCACCTAGATGTCCCCACTAACGAGAACTGCCAACCACCCGAAAAGCGCCATCAAGAAGCGCACCATCCAAGCCGGATCTGCACCTGCACCCAACCCGGGGCGCAGCTGCATAGCGAGCGCAAGGTCAAGTGCCGAGCGCGGGGTGCGCAGACGATTCGAGTCAGTGCGGTGTTGCAGTTGCACAGCACGTGTGGTGGATGGGCGAGGCTCTGTAGAAAATGAAGCTAAGGCGGCGGAGGCAGACTCGGAAGGAATGGCAATTGGCGTCGGCGCAGGTAGGGAGGCCGATGGTGGGGAGGGCGAGGATGGGAAAGAGCCGGGGAGCGATGTGGAGAGAGCAGGTGTGGGTACGAGAGATCGCGTTCCCTCGGGCATCTCCTGTTGCTCTCCGGTAGGCGGTTCGACGACAACTGTTACGCCGGCATCATCAACAACGTCAACAACGTCAGCCTCAGGCGCTGGGCCTGAGGCAGCCAGCATGATTTTAACCTCCACCTCGTCAATGGACTCGACCTCGGGTATGACGACTGGTGTCGAAGTTGCGGGAACAACTGCAGACATGACGGCAACGAACGGAGCGAGAGCCGCTCGAACTGGCGCTGCAGAAGCATCAGCAGCAGCAAGACTCAACGGCGGAGCATCGGCAGCCCTCAACGACCACAACGGCCTGGTCGGGACATTTTGAGTCGGCGGCGGTGATGCAGGCGGAGTCGGTGTCTGCGCAGGAGAGAGTGGGCAACCCGATGACAAGGGTTTGATCGACTGGGGTGAGAGGAGTACAGGCGAGACGGAGAGCGTTGGGAGAGGGAGTACAGGGAGGGGGAGAAGCTCGGGATCAGGGCACTCTTCGTCGGTGATCAACTCGGTGATGATGGCAGGAAGAGCAGGAAGAGGTGTGGAAGAGGTAGTGGGAGTCGAAAGCAATGAAGTAGTAGCGGTGGTGGTGGAAGTTGCGACAGTGAGATAAAAAATAGCAGTGGTGTCGTGAATATCATTAATGTCGTCATGTTCGTCTTGATGAGATGGTGCATCCTTGACTAGCTCCTCAGTAAGTTGAATATCAACAGGGTCGCTCGGACCCGCGAGCAAACCATCCAGGATGGGAATGTGTACATCGTGCACTTCCTCCTCCTCTACCCCTTTATCGAACAAGCCTCCAGCCTGTATTCCTTCGTTACTCCAGGCCGGATCCCAGACCACTGTAGGTTCCTCGATGAACCATGTAGCCGCGGGTTTCGCTTCTTCCTCAACACCAATAGCCTCCTCAGCCTCGTCCTCAATCGCTGCATATCGTTCGAACAAGATCAGATCGGCCTCATCCACTGCCACGGACTTCTCAATCTTATCCTGGTCCTCGGCACCTATGTCATCCTGCGAGACGGTATCGAGAGGACGTGATGACTGTGGTGGCACAGGCAGAGGTATGGGGGTCCAGGCATTGTCCCACTGCCAGGCCAAGGACTTCGGTTCGAGGCCGGACGACGACGTAGGCACTGTGAGTGAAGACGAGGTGGCGGCGGGTGAGGCGAGGGTTAGAACGGGCGATGGAGGACCTGACAGAAGCTGGGGGTATTCCACCAAAGACGTTGACAGGGGGTGCTCGATGGACGACGCGGGGGAGAGACGAAGATTCCATGCATCTTCAGGTAAACCAACTCCGTTTACGTCGTCAAATGGATCAGCGACCAGCTCTTCACGGGAATCCAACGCCTCTTCCTCAATCTTGTGGGCATGGTCATACAGTGCGTTTTCGACGGCAGGCTGCACATAGCCAAAGGGATCATCCGTTTCCGGACTCGAGGGGGAAATGGAGGGTGTCTCGAGAACGGCTATGGGAGCCATGCTATCGATGGCCCGAGTTGCATCCGTTACGTCGAGCTGCTCATCGGTATCGAATTCCACGAGCTTGACGGAGAGGGTTAGGGCCGGAATAGGTTTCGTCAAGACGAGTTCAATGCCCAGTGGAGATGACGGTGAAAGAGATAGTGGCGAAGGCGAGAGGGGGCGGTGCGCCGCATATGTGGGCGAGCCTGAGGCACCGTTGAGGCTGGCGAAAGGGTTGGCTGTGCCAAGATGCCTGGGCGCAAGGGAGGGAGTCGGGGGTACGCGGAGCGGTGAAGGTGAGCAATTGTAGCGGATGAGTGGGTGGGAGTCGGACTGGAGATTGGGAGGAGTAGTGGACTGCGAACGCTTGAATGCTGCAAGAAGAGGGTCGGCATTCGTGTGATGGCCAACTTCAACGTCGTCCTCTACATCGAATGCCCAAAGGTGGCTGGAGTTGGAAAACGTGTGGGGCTTGGTTGCTGAATGACGCGTGGGACTCGGCACAGGGATGGGAATACCTGGAATGAGCGGTGGAGAGGCAGGGGAGAACTTTTGCGTTCCTAGGTCAGAAGAGGTAGATGTGGAGGAGCTCGACGTAGAAAAGTCAATCAGAAGTGACTGAGGAGTGGATGGTGCTGAGGATCCATTCGTGAGGGAGGTGGTTGTCGGGAGGAGGTGGCGGGTCGGCAAACCTAGTGACTTGCTCCGCCTATGCAGCGATTTATTCTTCGATTTGAACAAAGAAGGAAGATTTAGCTGCGGCCGAGAACGAGGCGAAGTGGATGGCGATGGTGGTGTACTGGCAGGAAATGGAGAGAGTTCATCGACACTGGAGGAACGAGCAAGTGATGTCGTGCTACTGGGCTTCCCAGCATTGCCCACGATATTGAATGACGCGGCGTAAGGGCTGGGATTTGGTGTTGGAATAGACTTGAGGGATATGGGCAGGAGTTCAACTCCAGATAGTCCGAGACGACCTCTAGTGCCTTGACCTTTTCCACGAAGCCAAGTAAGACTAGGGAGATGGAGGCCGCGCTTGAGCAAGCGAACAGCAAAGAACAAAACGATTAAAACGAGCACGCTGAGGCTCAGTGGTGCCAGGAGCGCAAGAGATGACGACGGCGTGTCCCTTTCCTCGGGAACGGGAACGACTACGCGTCTGCCAACAAGTCAGCGGCGGGAAAAGATATGGCTTCTAGTGACTTACTGGATATTCATCGTCGATTTTGAAAGAGTCGTAAAGGGTCGTGGCGGCCGTAGGCTTGGTCGGGTCGTTATAAAGGCCAGCCCGCCTCCTCCTGGTGACCACGAGGTAAACTCCTGTTCGTCTGCCACGAGTTCAACTTTTCATCTTATCTTATCGCGTCGCTTAACGGTTACTGAGGGTACATTCGACGGTACATTCGACAAGTAGAGGAGAATGAGCGAGCAGCATTAATTAGATAGAAATGTCAGTTGGAGACTGTTGCTCCTTAACGTTCAATTAGGTTCAATTTTTGAATCGATTTGTCTTCATAGAACTTGTCATAGAAACCCTAATTACTCTTATTGTAAATCGGAACCAGTTCAAACCTGAGTCTAAACTGTACCTTGGTGTTGCCGCGACAGCATCAACATACATATTCATATGCTTGCCAAAAATGAAGGAACAATGTTGAATCTGCTTCGAAGATTCACTGAATCATTCAGTTGAACTTGGATTGGAAGTTCCAACATAAATTAATAATAAAAGATTGGAAGAAGGAGGGTTCACGTGATGCTCCTGCTGACAAAACAACCGTTCTGAAATATGACATTATGATTGACACGGTATATGCAGGTAGAATTTCTCTATCACACAACCACCATGCTCTCCCTCGCTCGTAATATTGTGCGCCCCTCTCTCGCCCGCTGTTATGCTATCCGCACTGCGTCACTCCACACCCTTCCTGACCTGCCGTATGCGTACAACGTAGGTCGCGTTGGACTCGACTATGCCCAAACTAACAGCAAGTGGGCAGGCATTGGAGCCTTATATCTCAGAGGAGATCATGAAGCTTCATCACACCAAGCATCATCAGGCCTATGTTAACGGACTCAACGCCGCGGAGGATGCGTACGCTAAGTCTGACTCGACCAAGGAAAAAATCTCCCTTCAGTCCGCACTCAAGTTCAACGGTGGTGGTGCGTATCCTACTCTCGAATAGCTGACATGAGAAATTTACACATCGTCCACAGGCCACATCAACCACTCTCTATTTTGGAAGAACCTTGCACCCGCTGACGCGGAGGGAGGCAAGCTCGAGAACGGGCCGCTGAAGTCTGCTCTTGAACGCGACTTTGGTTCCGTGGAGGCTTTCAAGAAGACCTTCAATGCTCAGACGGCTGCCGTTCAAGGCAGTGGTTGGGGCTGGCTCGTAAGTCGTACAGTCATTCCATTTTATTACTATATTCTCATAACTCATCACAGGGCTATAATCCTTCGACCAAGAAGCTCGATATTGTGACTACCGCCAACCAGGATCCCCTGATTTCGCATACACCCATTATCGGGGTAGATATCTGGGAACATGTGGGTTGCCTTTGGCTCCATTTTGAATGACCTGTGCTCACCACATTCCTCAGGCTTTCTACCTCCAGGTACTTTCACATCGTATGCTTATTATTGTAGAAATGACTTTACATTGCTTCCTAGTACAAGAACGTCAAGCCCGACGTAAGCGGACGATTGATTCTATGAGGCAGCTCTGACGTCCTTGTTCTCGTTTTGTCTAGTACCTCAACGCGATCTGGAGCGTCGTCAACTTCAAGGAGGCTGAGAAGCGTCTTCTTGAGGCTGCTAAATAAGTCATTAACCACTATATTACAGCTGTGTCAGTCCAGACAAATGTACGACCGCTCGTTTCAAGCAACAATCATCCAAGACTGCCCAGAGCTTGCGTAGATTTGCACAACAGAGTAGAGCCGAGTTCGGCTCTACTCGGAATTGAGCCTTTTTCTAACAATTCGAATGTCAGGGCGGCTAGATTTCACGTTTACTATGTACAGATAGTTTGTCCGATTCACGGTGCCACACGTTAGCCAGACTAAAAATCATCGAGGAATGTCGTCACCATGCATAATACTCCATGTGCTGCCAGTGCTAGCTGCCTCTTTGCCTCTTCCGTGTTATCTTACTACATACTTAGTAGCGGTGGGCTAATACCTGCATCAACACGCCTGAGAGACTTTGAACAGTAACCCGACGCGACGCGCACAGCGCTGCTTCACCGTACTCACTATGAACTGCCGACTTGAATGATACGATGACATTCGTCTGTCGACAAGTCGACAACCCCCGGTATCCACGTTAGCGTTTCTTGTGTCTTGTGGCAGTACGAAAGCTCACTAGTCACTCGTCGGGTTTGAACTTATGCTGGCCGCCGCAGGAATTACAGTACTTTCTTTCGTCAACGCGCTACGCGCTACAGCCCTCTCCACGCGATCCAAGACATATTGATGCTTATAATGATAATATTTTCTGCTCCTGACAAATGGCTTGCATAGCACTTAACGCTAGAATTAGAGGTATGTATTATGTTAGACATTTGCAGTGACAAGGAAGGCTACTATGCACACACCTTAGGGCCTGTCCTGCAACCCGGTGAGTGAAGGCCGGTGAGCGAAAAACCCGGTGAAGACCACGTGAAGGACCATTTGATGGGTTTCCACGTGAGGTTCACCAACCAGGCCGTTCTGCAAATGTCGGTTAGTGAACGAGAGTGTAATTTGGGTTAACGG
>JABCKJ010000514.1:0-13466 GCA_018850815.1 Asterophora lycoperdoides
CCCTCCCACTCTTTCCCACCAACGCCATCGATCCGCATGGCATCTGCGAGCAGATGATCGCCTACCTGACACCCTCGCATACTAACTGTATTGACTATGATGAAACTCTGGGCCTTGGACCTAATGAGTGAGTTACTGTCATTGTAATTGGCTCATGCGTCTGCAGCTTATAATTTGATGCCTTGTACAGTGAGAGTAAAACTATGCTCCTGAGTTTCAATGTCATATCTTAAAAGCAGGTATTACGGTTGACTATGCTGGCAGACCTTGGTTTCCAACCTAATCTGTGCACGTTATACCGTTTGTTAAATTGCCAAATGTTCCATTATGGGCTTCTCATTTTCTCAACCAGCCTTTCCCTTCGGTGACTTTTCTATTTGAAACATACTTGGAAGCCCTGTCCCTAGGCAAAATAATTTTCGGGGAGCCACCCGGCACGGATGGTAGCACTTGCTGGAACCAAGTTTCCCTCATGCCATACCAGAGAACGTTGGGGTGGCTCGTTTCCTCCCCTTCAAAGCGCATCGAGAATACAGCCTACCCGGATGATATCGGTGCAACGCGTGGAATGGTGGTTGACACCGGTATGTGATGCATCGTCGTTGGAGCTCATTTCTTTTGTTATTTACTACATAATCATCCTGCTAGGAACAAACACGATTTACTTCCAGAACGCCCAAATCGTGGACAACTACTTCAATTCCTTTCGTGACTCTCGCTGGGTTAAAAAGGACCGTGGTCGTTACTATTTGCTGGCAACGGCACCAGTCACCCAGTTCCCCCGCTTGGACATCCAGCTCGGTGTGAATGGAAAGTACCTCAGTGTATGTCCTGGCAGTCCCCTAGGTCGACAAAGCTACCGGCATTCTGCATGGAGGTTGGCAAATCTCCAGTCATCGGAGGGCCTCGAGGACGAAATACACTGTGATATTTTGGGACTGGTAAGTCCTCCAGAGCTCGGCGATCACGGTGACTGCTAAATTCCGTTCCATTTGTTTCTTCCATAGGCCGGGATGCGTTCAGCTCAGTTTATGTTTCAGTATAAACCAGTGAGCAGCTACCCTCCTTGGAAGGACAGTAAAGGCAATGCCGTCGATACATCAGCACCATGCATTCACTGGAAGTAGATGCACTGGAAATATGAATGAAGATGCTAAGTAGTCCTTGGTACCGTCATACACATGCATGGAGTGGAGTTCATCCGTTGTGTACAAGTACTACAGTACCCAGATCATTAGAGATCATTGTCAGTTTTTTTAAACCTTTAAATCGTCATGTGTACCTTTTGTGTCATACAACATCTTTTCGCTGAGCGGATGCCACTTTTTGTGCCAAAGTGAGAGAAAAAAACCACAATGAGCAGGGCGGAAACCATTTTTCTCGTTCTCGTATAAATGTCTCTTCTTATGTGGCGCAGTCACAATTTCCAGAAAGGCTCAATCGCCGACTACATAGTGTTGTTACTTGCTCGACTCCGGCGCCAAAGGCGGTGTGGAAGGTCCTAACACCGATTTGATGTGTAACGCCAGTATATACAGCGCACAGTCGCGTGTGTGTACGATTTTCTAATCCTCGATATCCATGGGGAAAAGCCTCATCAACAACAAAAAACGCCCCCGATGAAGAAACATGAAGACGAAACTGAAAAACCGACGGGTCCAAATCACTCAACGAAACGCCGGCCCCAAATGGCTTATTCGACGCTGACGCCGAAATCGAGTGCTTATGCGAGATTATCTTTCCCCTCTCCCAGAGCATCCTCGCTCAGATGCCCCATGGGCACCCCCATCCACATCCCCCCCCCAATCCGCACCCCCACTCCCATCCAATACACCCATGGCACTCAGACTCCTCCCACTCAAGTTCAGTTCCCCAAAACAAGATGACATCAGAACAGCAGTGATTCATCGATATCATCTTCAAACCTATGGTCAACAAGGAGCAGCGTTGCAAATGTATATCCATTAAAGTAGATCCATTGCTAATGATAGATATCAGGGCCACACCGATCCCCGCGCGACACGTTCAAGGTCGAATGCCTCCTGAGGCTTCCTGTGCTCCTAATGATGAAGAAGCGTAGTGGGTTTTACTAGACGGCCGCTGAGCGAAGGAAGTGAGAGTACCTCATTGTATGATTGACTCCATTCAAGATGCCGGTTTGTAAAGTTCTTGTTGCGCTTTACCTTTATCGTGTTGCACGTTCCCTGCGGACAGTAAGCCCATTTCGCATGAGTGCACATGAGTTACCAGATATACCTTGAGTCTCTTGCGCTTGATCACCAGTAAAAGCGCCAACAATTGCATCCTTCCTTCCAGCCATGCGGTCAATTGTACCGTCCACGTAGCCCTTGGCTTGCGCAGCTTGATACTCGTCTTCTCCCTCAGCGTGCTCTTGTTTTCCGGATTTTTGCCACGAAGTGGCACCGGTAAGGTCTCCGATGGCTTCGACCACCGTTCCTTTCATAGAGTGGTATTTACCAGACGTTGTGCTACAAATGACAGACGTTGAGTTGCTGAATCGCGGTGAAAATGATAAGGATGCATACTTTGGCTCTCCGGAGACTGTGTTGTTCGCAGAAGTGGCGTTGGAGGAGGACATTTTCAATGAAGTGAGAGCGAGAGTGCATTCTGTCTTTTAAACAGAGCTATGATGTCACTACCGTCATTGGACCAACGTGCCAAGAATCGAGCACGTGTCAGTGCGCCAGTGGAGACCTTTGAATCCAGTTCAGGGTAAATCATCCTTTCGTTCTTCAGAAAATCACCACCACATCACTTACAAATTTACATGGCATCAAACACGACCCCCTCTACCAGCAACCTGGTGAGCCCAAGTAAGTTGAGGATGCTCAGGATCAATAAATCATGGAACTCACATTTACTCCTCAGCAAGACATCTTGGCAGTATCACTCCACCAAAAGCAGTGCCGTCGGTGTCGTCGGCAACTTGAACGTGACAGGAGCTCCCTCTTGGCAGCAATATGGCAAGCAGGAGCATGCTCCAGGCGAAGCGGAGTACAAGGCTGCCCAGACAAAAGGTTACGCGGAGAGCGCCATGGATGCCGGCGGAAAGAAAGTTTCGGTTGTCAGCGCTGTCACAGGAGATCTCAGGAGATAGTAGCGCCCAGGTTCGCACATCTTTCCGGACATAGCTGGCCTGGTTAGCAGCTCGGCGATTCAGGCGACGTGCGTCGTGACAAGGGGAAACAGCAGAATACCAACAGATAAATGCATCTGAGAGTCAATTGTCCGAGTGGCCAGCCGCCATGTTACGGCGCCCCAACGCAGTTTACTTGATCCACGGTTCCTGATGATCTATAGATGATCTATTTGATCCATCGCAAACCAGTCACAAACATCCATGGCGGCGCCAAGATACCCAACTCAGCAGTACCTCCCAGGTGAATTCGTCATCTCCGCAGGCTCCGTGCTATTCCGCAAGACCCCGCAGGGCGGACACGAAATCTGCATCGTACACAGCACGGCTTTCGGGCGCGACGAGTGGCTGCTCCCAAAAGGGCGCAAGGACAGGGGTGAAAGCATCGAGGCCGCCGCGGTGCGAGAGACCTTCGAGGAGACAGGATATCCATGTGCGCTGTGGCCACAGCGCATGCTAACGCGCGCGCCGGTCCCTGGAGAGAATCAGAGTACAGATGTTGCGGTGATAGGCGACGGAATTGTTGAGCCTCTCGCGGTGACTGTAAGGGATCTTGGGGAAAAAGGAGCAAAGATCATCTGGTGGTATATCACGTTGACGACTGGCGAGGCGAGGGTGGAAGGAACTCAGGCGGAGTATGAGGAATTTGCGCCGTGGTTTTTGGAGCCAAGCGTTGCGGCCGAACGCCTGACATTTCAGAAGGACCGCGAGATCGTACAAAGGGCTTGGAATATCGTTTCTGGGAATGAAAAACTATAAAGGTGAGCCCGACGTGTAGTAGGCATTTTGAACGCGGAGGTTTTGACTTTTTCAAGAACCGGGGTTCAATAGTCAATTTGAGGATGGGCGCGAAGTCCAAGGCCTGCAGACCAGTGGCACTTCTAGTCGGTCGTTCAAAGATGCTCAATGAATACAACTTCTAGCTGTACTACAGGCTTTTCCCTGGATCTAATCGCGCGGCAGTCACGTTTACATGGGGCTTACTTCAACATACGACTACGGCGACTATGCTTTGATCCACGCAATGACGTCCTCTGCCCATTCCTCTCCCTGTCCTGTTCCAAGCGCCCAGTTGTAGCTCACATGGTTATGCCCGCGGCCCACAATCTTCGCCGGCCGCTTTCCAGTGCGAGACTCCAATTCCCCTACGAACTCGTCATTGATCTTCAGCATCCACTCTGGCTCCCGTTCTCCTAGAACCAACACGGTGCGCGGCAAGGTCTCAATCGTGGCATCAGACGCATTGCGCAACAAAGCTCGCGGCACGTGGTGCTTCAGTCCCTCCTCGTCGACGTAGTACTGCGTCGCCCAGGGAGTCAAGTCATCAAGCTGAAAGTAGTCGTAGTGGGGGACGCCGGCAGCGAGAATCGCGCCTGCGATATTCGACCGTATGGAAGTTTCTGGCGTCTCGGGAATGACCAGTGCAGTAAACGCGTGGACAGCCCCGGCGGAGTGCCCGCTCAAGAATATGCCCTTGGTGTCGGGGTTCGGCGTCGTGGGGGTTGTGAGCTGCTCAGGGTTGCTGATTGCCCAGAGAACAGCATCACGCACATCCTCTGCAGCGCCAGGGAAGATGGTGCCAGGAGCGAGCCTGTAATCGGGGATAATGACGATGAACCCCCGCCGCGCAAAGTATGCGCCGACGCAAGTATAGACAAGATCGGAAGGGGTCGGCAGCTGGCGGTCCCCGGTCACAAAACCCCCGCCGTATATCCACACAAGGATCGGTGTCTTTCCTAACGCGCCTGGGGCAAGGGGATAGTAGACATCGAGCTGTTAGGGATCAATATCGCAGTCGCTACTCTGGGTGCGGAGACTTACTTGGTGGCGATCTGTGGGCCCATACTTGAATGTCTTCCTGGGTATCTCCTGGATCTCTGCACGTTTCTCTTCTAACAGAGGACCAAATGCGTCAACGGCTGAAAACAAAAGTCAGCACTGGCATGCGCAAGTACTGATTAAAAGATATCCGAGGCGTACTGGGCTCGATGACATCGACGATCTCTCTTGACTTGACTTCTGCAATTCTCTCCATGGCTACGATGAGCGATACTTGGAAGTAAGATTTCTGGAAGATGGTGGGAATAGAGCGCCTTTAAAAGAGAGACTCGAGGGCAGAAAACAATATGAATCATGATGAGTCAATGATGAGCCCGAAGTCGCCCGAGGTTGCTTTGGCGGCTCCACCTCCGCTGTCAAACGTACGTCGCTTCACATCTGCATTCTCACTCCAGTGGTTGTCATCTCCCCACCCCAAGCCCGCAAACGCGTCCCCTGCTCACAGAACTGTTGCCTGTGAACGCCTCGCCACCGTTGAGCTTGCCATTCTCCTCTGCCGCCGGCAAAGAGTACACTGTAACGCCCCTCCCAACAGAGGTTATCGAAGATGTGCGCCATACCTTCGCGCCGTCATTCACTGTCCCACAGTCATACCAATCGGTCATCTCTGAATCCTTCTCGCCGCTAGCGAAATATTGGCACACGTGCGCTCCGACCTTCGCAGCACTCGAGACTTGTATTCGTGGAGAGACCGGTCTACTACGAGGCTGGTGTTGGATAGCAGCCTGTTCATCGTCTCCCTCTGAGCCCACGCCCACCATGAAACCCCCGCAGCACCTCGGTATGCAGGACATGTCTCTCGCCCGCGGCTCCGACTCTCTCTGAAGACGGGTCTCATAATTCGAAGACATAACCAGGGCTACACAACGGTTCAAAAGCTACAGTAGCCAGCTATCTTTGAGTAACTCTTGCGCACTCGGTCGCAGCTTAGGATCCAACGTCAAGCATTTGCGCAAGAATGCAGCAGTGCTTGGAATCTCCTTTTCATCCACAGCTTGAAGGTGCCGCAAAACGCCGTCGAGCGGGGTTGGCCCAAAGTTGCTAGTCGTGTGAAGAAGCGTGCCTAAGTGAAGTCATTAGTCGAGGGGGGTACTTATGGTTGGTGGTTGGTAAGGTGCGCTCACCTTCCTTGTCAAAGTATTTCCCCCGATCCTCGCAATGTTTGAGAAATTCAGGTGGGAACGGCCCTAGGCACTCTACGATGTACTGCTAATGGATCCGTGTGAATAGTTTTCAGGGTCCTGGGCAAAGAGCGGGATGTCGGTGAGAAGCGTGAACAACTAAAATGCATTCAGAATCAAATAGAGCACGGTAGGTAGCCCGCATACAAGGCAACCGACTGTCCATATGTCGATGGAGGTCGTCCAAGGATACCTGAGGGTGACTTCCAGAGCACGGAGGATGGATGCTTGTCGAAGATGCTTCCTTTCGGGATCGTTGATGGGCGTCGCTGTTCGGTAAGAGTGAGGAACAGGCAGGACGCACTCACCTTCGCTGTAATCCATCAGACGCACCGAGATTTCCTCAATAGATGGACCAAGGTCGAAATACGGTAGATGTTCCGAGCGTGAAAAGACGAGAGGTAAAGACAGCGATTTCAGATTCAGGGGAGGGCCATAGATGGACGGGGGGTTCGCTTGGAGATATTCGTCAATTCGAGGAGTTGCTGGTTGGGGTATGGAAATAAGGATGTTATCGGGTTTAATATCTGAATGATTGTCAGTGTGTATGAGAATAGTCACATTAGGCGCAGGGCCAGACCCACCTGTGTGTATATACCCGCATTCGCGATGAAGATAGTCCACAGCAAGAAGGACCTGTTTGATTATGCGCTTCGCAATGGGCAAAGCGAATCGGTTGTGTCCGGGGGGTCGAAGATTTGCCAGGCTGGAGCTCAAGGCTTCAGTCACGAAACATATGTGAGCGCCAGCCGCGCTGTTGGCATATACACATTCCTGGACGGTCAAACAATACTTGAACCCCGGGCTATCAGGGTTGGCAGACGCAATCTTCTTGAATACTCTATATTCTGGCTCGGCAGCAGCCTCACGTGCAGTGGCTGCTGAGGTCAAGATCTTTATAGCGACGAAAGTTTTAGTCTCTGCCGAAGTATCACTGCACCGATGCTAAATTTCGCTTAATGTTAGTCGAGGACGATGAAAAACTCACAGCGCGAGCCACACAGAGGGGGAAGCACCCCAACCCAGCTGTACTCGATGATCAAAACGGGGTTGAGAGTGGAAGTTCACACATGCGCACCTTACGAACGAACACGTAGTGAAAGAATGAACGTCCAACTGGGGCATCAGTGAAGTATCCGAGACACTCTTCGAAACTCGAGAGCAAAGGCTCCTCTGGGGGCTCGTTAGTTCCTCCCATTGCGGGTGCTAGAACCTTGGGATCAACTGCCTTGACGTCCTGTTGAAATGCGGCTGATCGCTCTGTGTTCGAGAGTTTAGACATCTGCGAGGAAAGTTGTCGAAAGATTCTGGAGATTGAAATCTGAGGGATGTAGCTTGGGAAAGGGATTTTTGAGGGAAGTTCGGTAGCGCTCAGCTCATGACTTGTTATGACATTGACGACGCGCGACGCGTCGCAGCACGTGATCACCATAATTGACCAGTCCACCAGGCACCTGGCCTGGACTCTCCCTCTCTCATCTGAATCATGCCTGGCCGCACTCTGCAGGCGGATGCTGCAACTCTAAGGGACCAAGTAAACTCATTAATACCTCGAATCGTGGATCAGGCACAGAATACCACGGCGAATCATCAAAAGAACCTGGTCGCACTGTACAAACTCCAAGCAGAAGCAGCTCAATGTATCGAGCATCTGAGGAAGGGCAAAGGCGTCAAGCTCATTGGGGAGCGTATATTTGAGGAGGCTGTCTTTGACGCGCTCATGCGCGTGTTAAGTGCAAAAAAGGGTGTTCCACAGGCGGACCGGGTCGTGAAGTTCGTCGGGCAGTACATCAGATTTGTCAACGAGAAAGGTGAGCAATGTTTATCCCTGCTGTACGATGACGTTTTGAACTTCCCTGTTGCAGCCGCAGAGGAGAAAAGCGCTGAGGAGGCTGATGAAGATGATGAGGATGACACGACCGCGTCGAGGTTTACGGCCCGCCTGCTCAACTTTCTCTTGAAAGGCTTTTTGGCGAAAGAGAAGTCTGTCCGATATCGCGTCCTTCAGGTGGTGGCGGAGATGGTATCGCATCTAGGAGAAATCGAGTGAGTTTAGCCCGCCTTTGTTGGTCGTGCCGTGCCTAATTCGGCGGTGCATGCAGGGAGGACATCTACACAGAATTGCGCTCCTCTCTCATGAGTAGGATCAACGACAGAGAAGCAACTGTACGCGTGCAAGCCGTGATTGCCCTTTCCAAGCTTTCAGGTTCGGAGGACCCATCCGAACTGGAGGACGGAGAGTCGACTGTCCTGGACGTGCTCCTCGACACTTTGGAGCACGATTCTTCACCGTTAGTCATATAGCAATATCTATATTCTGATGCTGACTTTATTTAGTGAAGTACGCCGTGCAGCGCTCCTGAACATTCCTGTCAACTCCATAACCCTCCCCCGAATACTCAGTCGTACGCGCGACACCGACACCACTCTTCGCAAGCTTGTTTACAGCGCAGTGCTTGAGCGCGATGTTACGGTCAAGGAAGACGAGGGCATGGGGCCCACACACCCGCGTGCATGTACGATTGCTCAGCGTGAGCTCATAATCCGCAATGGGTTGGGTGATAGGGAACTCAGCGTTCGGAATGCGACTGCGTCGCTTTTAGGCAAATGGGTGGATGTCATTGGAGAGCGCCCTGCGAAGCAGGAAGGCGAGGACACAATGACGGACGTAAAGGTCGAGAGTGGGTTGGTGGAGATGCTGAAAATGCTCGACCTGGCCGCAGAAAGCACCGTTGCCGCTGATGCAGTTCTGAGCGTATTCGCTGCTCGTACCGAAATATTCGACAACATAGAATTCGGAAGTGCGTCTCTACCATGTTCCTTTCCTTGTTCTCGCTCATGGGTCATTTCCTACAAGGTGATTATTGGAAGAACCTCACCCCAGAAACCGCCTTCCTTGCCCGCGTCTTCGTAGAGCATGGCAAGGCTACCAAGGATGAGGGCCGCCTTGAAAGCGTGCTCCCCGTCGTGACCGAGCTGGCGTTCCACATCCAAACCGCCTTCAATACCCTGATCGATGACTTGGCAGCGGAAGAACAAGAACGACTCTTCCGCGAGCCGACGGAGGACGAGATAATCAGAATGGAAGAGTCACGGTTGGAAAAAGAAGCCATTATCAGCGAGCTGCTACGCCTCGCCGTCAATCTTGATTACGCCGATGAGATTGGCCGGAGGAAGATGTTCCAACTCGTCCGTAGGTATTTTTCGACCTGTGAGCCTTCATACCGCTGACGAATGCTGTAAATTTGTAGGCGACATGTTGTCACACGCGGCCCTTCCTGAGTCTTTATTGTCGAAATGTCTCGATGTTCTCAGGGAGTTGTCTGCCAACGAGCGGGACCTTATTCGTGTCGTGGTGGAAATAGTACAAGATTTGCGCGACCTAGGTGGGGACGAGGAAGAAGATCCCACCGTAAGTAGTCCTTGTTAAAAATCTCCTACTCATTCTCTCTGACGTTACCACTAGAGGGACGCCGACGCGATAACGGCGTATGGTGAAACACCCGCTACGGTTAGACCTCCTCGGCCAGAAAAAAAGGCGCCAACGGAGCAGACACCTGAAGAGAAGGCTCACTCAGACTCCATCGATTTGAGATCCTTGACCTTGTGCATCGGGATGCTGGAACGCGTGAATGGCGTGAGACGACTGTGCTGCTCTCGAATCCGATCTGCACATCTGACATATAATCGGTAGACGCTTGAGGAGAATTCGACGCTAGAGGGTATACTGAAAGAGCTTATCGTCCCTTCCGTCAAGAGGAAGGAGCTCGCATTTCGAGAGAAGGGTTTAGTGAGCTTGGGAATGTGTTGCCTAATTGCTACGGTATTGTTTTTTCTGCTTCTTGGTGTTGTCTGCTTCAACTAACTCGCGGTTAACTCAGCGCCTCGCCGTCAACTCTGTACTCCTTTTCGTTACGCAGCTGGCGAGCTCGCCAGAAGTCCTGAAGCCCAGTTTGTTGAAAGTCGTGTTCGACATTCTCATGGTCCATGATCAAGTACTGCGCAAAGAGATACCCGACGACGTGAGATCTTTCAAAGCACGTATGCTTTCAAGCTGTGACATCATGATTCGCTAGTTCCCCAAAATAGTCCCTTTCCTCATCCAGCTCCTTGGGTCTGCTACGTCAGACAAGGTGCAAGCACTGCTTTGTGTCGGCCTTTCGAAACTTGTTCTCGCTGGGATGATCGCAGATGATACGGTACGCTATCCTCATTACGCCTTGCATATATATTGTTGCTCTTAAAGCTCAGTGGTTATTCCAGGTGGTAATGAACCTCGTACAGTCTTACCTATCTCCTGCGACAATCGATAATCAGGAGTTGCGCCAATGCTTGACCTTCTTCTTCCCCGCGTATTCGTATTCGTCGCCCTTGAATCAACGGACGATGCGTGAGGTGTGCTCCATCCTCAACTTTCCTCGTACAAGACTCTCTATTGACTACGTGGTTAATCAGATCTTCATCAAGACATACAGAGAGCTCAGCAAAGACCGCAAGAGTTTAGAAGGAGACGACGAGATGATTAGCCCCGCGCAGGTCACGGCGCTGTTTTTAGACTGGACCGATCCTATCAAGCTGCGGAGCGCTGTGTGAGCTGTTTTTGTTCATCTCATAAGCATAGGACGTGACATTGATTTAACTAGCGATGCTCGAGGGAAAGCAGACGCGAAGCACCAGGCGGATATGTCAGTCCAGTTGGATATGGCGGTGGATGTCATCAAGTCTCTGCTCAAAGACGAATGGGAAAGTGAGTGTCATCTGAGTTGGAGGTTATCGAACCGGTACAGCATCTGATTGCAGTCGCAGAGGAAGACAAGAAAGTTCTGTGCCAGCTGCTTGGAAAACTGTATATCCCAGACACCGTCGACGATGACAAGATCAAGGAATTAAAGGTCCTCATGTTTGGGTTGCGTTCCGTACGTTTTCTCTCACTCACGGTGCTTGCCGCCTCTGATTCAAACGTTCCCCAGCGCCGACCGTTGCGTGACACCACAACCAACAATGCGTTCGCGAAGTTCGAGGCCATGATTGCCAAGAAGTTCGAGAAGCAGTTGGAGGACTTCAGCGAGGAGGAGTACAGAAAGCTTGAGCAATTGGAAGAGCTATTCAACTTCTTAGATGATATCATCCCGGACGATGACGGGGAGGCTATCAGCTTTGAGGAGCCAAGGCGGAAGGGGAAGAAGAGGTATGCCTTAGTCTCGTTTGGGGTATATAAGTGATTTCTCATGGCCCGCATCCTATGCTAGGAGGTCCGACAGCGTTGTTACCACGACCACCGAGGGCGATGAGCCGACGTCGGGGACATCGTCAAAGCGCGGCGGATCCAGGTCGAGATCCAAGTATGTATAATCCTTTTCCATCGCCCAGCACATCCTCATCGTTGTCCATAGGCGTCCACGTCTGTCGAAGTCAGACGATGACAACTCTGACGAAGATGTTGCTGAGCCGGGACCACCGCTGCTACCAACGCGAACACTTCCCAGGAGATCAGCGTGAGTCTGGAATTTCTGTCCGAATATCAACCGAATATATTCAACGCCTGTCATCTTATAGCGCTGCGAAGAAAACCATTATCGAAATACTTTCAGATAGCGATGAAGAGCCGCCGGCGCCTGTTCCTGTCCCGCGGGGTAAGCGATCCAAACAACGGTTGGTCATTCTTACCAGTTTTACACGGTATGATGGTTGATAGCCTTATTACCCTTTTTCAAGGAGGGACACGTTGGAGGTAAAGGAAGAGCAGCTGGACGCCGAGATCAACGAAATTCTCGACGACGATGACAAGTCGGAGATCCCGTTTGATTCCATCATGGACGGCGATACGCAGGATGAGGATGAGGAGGATGAGGTGAACGATCTGTTGGCGGAGGAGTAAGACGCAGTTCAAGGACCCTGTAGTTATTTTACGATGCATTTTACTACTATCTATGCTTGTATTTTTGTCTGTACTATTGGATTTACCAATGCCTAGGAGTACTTGCGCATTATTTGTTCGCCGTTTCCCTATGTTGGCGGTGACTTTCGCAAACCTGAGGGCACACCGACAGGCCCATGTGGCGAGCACTTGCTGGCAGCAACGCGCAGTGCAGCCTCAATCAGGCTGCTCATGTCGTCACTCCCGAGCATGATGACATGGCGGACGTGTTTGCTGAGCGGGCCTGCATCTGCCTGTAGAAATTCCTGTCCGAACCTGCATATAGGAATTCCTGGCCACTGATGTCCGAACCTGCGTCGGATGGTGAGGGCAGTCGTGTGGACGACGGCGGATCCACGGTTGGTTGCGATACCGGCACGGACCAGCGTGTTGATGGCAGGGGGGTCGGAAAAGGCAGCCAAATCATTCGGCCGTGGCAGGGGAACTTAGGTACCAGG
The DNA here is from genome assembly GCA_018850815.1 of Asterophora lycoperdoides. Lineage (NCBI taxonomy): Eukaryota > Fungi > Basidiomycota > Agaricomycetes > Agaricales > Lyophyllaceae > Asterophora > Asterophora lycoperdoides. The sequence continues at coordinate 12,553 of JABCKJ010000514.1, forward strand.
CAACCTCAAAACAGGTGCAAAGTTTTCGGGAGTGATTCTGGGTGACCTGAGGAGCTTGAACTCCGCGACAAGGCCGATGTATACGGTGAGATCAGGCAATCGGAGCCTTATAACGAGGTCCATGTGCCGAATACCAACGGTTGTTGGACCTGTTTGAGGTTCAAAAGCGGGGGGCGACCTGGGTGATGTAACGCCTTGTGTAATGGCCCGTTGATCCATTTCTTGGGGTTCTTGGGGGAAATTTGAGGAAGGGAAACCTGGGTGAGGAATTCGGGGTGGGCATCTGAGGTCATGTCCATTGCAATCATGAGGTGGTCAAGGACTCTGAGTGTAGCACCTCGGAGGTGGTTTTCTGTGTCAAAGCCACGCCCTGGTGTAGCCGATTCCCAAAGGACAATTCAACATTGACCAGAAACGTGCGAAAGATATCGTGCTCAAAAGGCGGGTATCTATACTGCCATATAAAACGGCCTTCGGCCAACGGGTCTTTAGGAGGGGGCGGGGCCATGGTGTCTGATGGGTCAGGCGGCGGGACCTGAACAAAAAAGGCTTAGGATTCGGAAGAGAGGAATACCGGGAGGAGCCTTGGAGGAAGGAGACGGACTTCAAAGATGCCACAGTAATCTGGTACATAACAATGACCCGACGTCCGAGTCTCGAGGTGGATGAATGGACGGATCGATGGATGCACAAGTTCCCGCCGCAGCCTGCAAGACGATGGGCACGTGGAATAGGGGTGTAGTACCTCACCAGCTAGTTGTGAGCAAGAGGTAGGAGTGATATATTACAAATGGAGCCCAACGGAACTCGAGCGCCACAATTGCTCGAGCGCTCAGGCCCAGTGAAAAATCGGTTGAGCCGGAATGAACTCAATCGAGCGAAAAATCGGACAATCGAGCTCCTTCGAGCTGAAT
>JABCKJ010000515.1:0-13406 GCA_018850815.1 Asterophora lycoperdoides
GGTGCCACCTACATGGGCTTCCTTTGGGGCCTTACGTTCGGTGACTGGTTTTCGCGCACAATCAAGTCCAAGACGCTGCTCGTTCCCATGTTCAGGAAGAATCTTGGGCTCAAGGATTAAGCCTGCTGCCTATCTACCACTCTTTTAGTTTTGGTTTTTTTCTCGTGCCCTAATGCTCATCTTTACGACATTACTGAGATTTACGACATGACAGATGTGTCACTCCTGCATGTAATTCACACTCATGTTACTACTATACTACTTCCGATGTATCTATAATAACCACTTTCTAGACTTGGTCTTTCACAACAAACATACAACTGCCAGCCAAGTTACCATTGAAGCACTGCCCTCTGGAGTCTGTTGACGGCAGCGCACTTTCTCATCCGATGGATTTAATGGGAACTTCACCGCACCGCGACTCGAAACCATGCAGCCTCGAAAATTGGTCGCGTGCAATGTATCATCACAGTGCTGCCACCATCAGGTGATTGATCGCTGCTGGCATGCAGTGACGTGGAACGCCACAATTTGAAATTGAGCATTTCTCTGTCCTTCATCCCCGCCCTTCAGATACAACCACATGTATGCGCGCCGAATTCCCCATTCCAGCTGTTTACTGCTCAAGTAGACCCCTGCATACGGCTTCAAACCGGGGAGGCTGGCAATTGGATCGAGTCTCTGCCGCGGACCATATCGGATTCGAAGCACACAACCTACGACCTCGTCAGCCATTCACCAGAACACATAAATGGCGGCTGAGTTCTCTCAAACCCCCATACCTTTCTTTTCCCCATACCACCATCTCCTCTTTGGCTACCCGCCCTGTTCATCTGTCTTCGGACAGCATCTGTATTTGCCTGACTCTGGACACGTTCGCCCTTGTCGATCTCTTCTCTGCGTTCCTCCGTTCATGGTCAGTAACACATCGCCTTGTCGTTGCCGTCATTTGAACATGGGGCTGACCACCGCCTTCCTCCTCTAGTCCCACATGTACTTGTATCGATGCTCAGGTCAAGCTTTGTGTGTTCATTCTCATTGTCTCTCAACTACTGTGGCTGACCTTCACATCGCCGCTCAGCCCACGAAGGACTCACACACCACCTATGTAGCTACAGAGGTCGCGACTGGAGGCTGACGAGTCGTCCACCGTTCGGCACTATTGTATATATCTGGGCTCTTGGGTGTCCGACGCCATGCTGGCCGTGGCATCGGGCGCGGCATATTCGTGGTTCTCGATATCGACATCTTCGCGTCGCTTCTTCGACATAACCAGCATTCTACCTCAAAGGCATGCACCCTCCTGTACACGATACCCGCGACGCATCACCTTGACGCATTTCGCACCACCCATCGACCGGTTTTTCCTTTCTCCATCCGATTGGCCATCGCGATGTTCCCTTTTTGTCTCTGGACCCCTACATCGATACGCGTGCGCCCTTATGCTCGCACATATATACCCGCGACGCTCGACGAGGACTGGACTCATAGTATTGGATCGGGCGGTCCTCCGGTGATCTTTCCTCGACTTGAGCCTCTCGCACCAACTGGCGTCCACCCCACCTGGTGCGACAACCTGGCTTCATTCTTTTCAAGTCTGAAACTCCTTGCCACAAACTTCTTCTGTTCTCCTTCCAATTTGTAGGTTCCGTTTTAGATGCGACCATTTTCGATCGATATCATAGTATACCCGCGACGCTCGACGAGGACTGGACTCACATGGATCGGGCGGTCCTCCGGTGATCTGTTCTTAGCTCGAGCCTCTTGCACCAACTGGCGTCCACCCCACCTGGTGCGACAACCGTTCTCCGTTCTCTATGATTGAAAGAGATCTACATTCATTCCCGCTTTCCTGGCCGTTCGCCCACCTGCGCTCGAGTATACCTGCGATGCGTCGCCTTGGCGCCTCTCGCCTCGAATTCCTTTCCTTCCTTTTCTTCTTCGACATCCGATTGGGCCTCGGCTGTTCTCTTTTTAGATATCTCGGTCTCGTTCTCGGTGACCCTACAGGCCTGCGCCCTCCTGCTCACAAATATATACCCGCGACGCTCGACAAGGAGTGGACTCATATTGGATCGGGCGGTCCTCCGGTGATCGCTTCTCAGCTCGAGCCTCTCGCAACGACCGGCAACCACCCCACCTGTGATTATACCCGCGACGCGTCGCCTTGGCGCAAAATCATTTCTTTCTGCACATGCCTCCTTTTGAATACGACTTGAATACGACCATCTCTATAACCCCACATGTCTGCGCCCTCCTGCGCACATATACCCGCGGAGCTCGACTAGGACTTGGACTCATATTGGATCGGGCGGTCCTACGATGATCTTGTCTTAGCTCTGGCCTCTTGCATCGACGGCGTCCACCCCACCTGGTGCGACAACTTTGGCTCGAAATATTCTCTACAGCGACTGGGCGTTAGATAGCGTGAATTGAATTTTTTTCCGATATGTAACATGCGTGAAATCTTGCGAAGTTTACGCACCAGACTTTTGCACTGCTCAAGATTCAAGATATGAACCAATACCGGTGTAACACAAAAGCCGACGTTGGCCTGTGGCGCAACGTCTTTACGAGACAATGATTGTGGGGTATATGGCGTAAACATGGGTCATGATTGTGGATGCAAGTAAACGCGAGCATTAGTGCCATGTAGGTGGGTCGTGGGTTTTCATGTGCGCTTCCATGGTGAGCACTGAGGCACAAACGGATATAGGGGAGCGACAACAGATAAAAAGCTAGAAGTCATTAATCCCCGATAAAATGTCGAGCATGACGTATTCCAAACTCAGCCAGTTGCACTTTTCCAGAGGACGAAAGGAGGATGTTAGCAGCCTTGATGTCACGATGGATTGTAGTCGAGGCCAAGGAGCAGTTCGCGACGTATCACAATGTGGGCCTCGGCGAAGACGCCGGACACAAGCCTCCAGCAGCGTACTCCAATTACTCTAAAGCTCTTGTCTCGGCGAGCAATCTATCGGAATACCGCGCACACGTGCGAATGAGCCTGAGCCACATCGCAAATGCCAGATGTATACGTTGTTGAGGCGATATTTCGAATCGCCCACCAGTGACCGCCTCACTTCCGGGGACTAGAATTTGGAAACTCTTGGCCACAGAAACCAAGTTCAGGATTGACAGAAAAACACACACGGTGATGAAATTCAACGCCCGCGGGCCGACGGACAATGGTGCAATGTTTGAGATGCAGCAGAGAACAACAAAGTGGCGATCCTTGATCATCGGGACCGAGAAAGCTATGCAGATCTAGGGGAACCTGAGGAGTGTACACCCGAAGTCCAGCTGCCAAGCATTTTATACGCTCCTAAGATCAACCTCAGATGGCCGCAATGGTGGTGTAAGACAAAAGTTCACGAAGTAGCCGCCCCTGTGGAATTTGCCACCCATAGAGTTTAACAGCCTATACACATGTGAATACACATACGTTCGCGAGGGGGTATTATGCCTCTAGATGTTTCCCGTCAGCGGTCTACATCACCGCGCCGTAGTTTGCTGGCCTGCCGTCTTTTCCGCCACCTTATCGACGAGGGGGGCATCCGCCGCATTCGAGGTTGGTACCTCTAGTTTGGAGTTGGCATCGCGATGTGGGGACCTCATATCGCCCTTGAAGCCGATATAGTATATTCTCGAGACTTCTTCACCAACGGATTCGCCCTGCCCGACGGTTATAGCGCTGTTAGTATTACTGGCGTGAAGGCTCGGAACGCACGAAATGCAGGGATAAGGAGGTGATACTGGCGAAGGCTGCAACGCGGAGTGGATATTCAATCACGCCTGTCTCGCCCTCGAGCAGGCTGATGTTAAGTTGCGGTTTCGTCGTCTCAGCATCAGCAAAGTCGACGATGGTGGGGTGGTTGGCGTATATTCTGAGGCGACGTGGCGTCACCTCTCCTCGTCCTAACATATCATTGACACCGAGGTTGATCAAGCCTGGGAAACCTTGCATATACAGGGGGCACTGACCGATTTTCAAGAGGACAGATTTGATCCTGACGTTCTGAGTGAATGGGATATGGATCACTATCTTCATATAAAGATCAATGGTCGTCGCTGATTACACAACAACATGCTGACCTGGTCGTCGACTCCCGAGTCTGCAAACTTGGTGGTATCGTCTCTTTCATCCCAAGGCTTTATGACCGCCTGTGCGTCCTCTGGAACTGCCAGATTGAGACCATGCACTCTTGCTCAAAGCACGCCAAGATGAGAGATCTATAGCTGGCCAGACTGGCTTAATTGAGGATCGGATGCTCACTTGTCTTTATCTATCACTCCGTATAGATTCGCGATTTCGGTCCCTGCGATGCTTGCTGCAACCGACGTGTCCTGCGACGACATGACGGAGGGGAAGAGAGTAAGCGCCGCAAAATGAAATAATCAATTAAATAAATCATTTATTTCGATAGCACGTCATGTGACAGCTAACATATTTTTTGGACGGCCCCGTCATCCGAGCCATTCCTTGCCATGCATCGGCTGTCCCGACACGTCCTCTGTCCACAGTCCATTTCACGCGTGGTACGCGTACAAAGGCCTTATGGATCTGCTAGAAGCCTCTCTGCTGTCCTGAGGCGCCATTATGCCAGCTCAAACCAACCAGCAGCGCCCACGGTCCAGGGTTTGAACACTTCGAACCAGACATCTTCACCAGGCAACTATATTTCCTCGCTCATGCGTGAAATTCCAACCTAACCCAATCTCTTCTAAAAGCTCTTACTGAGGAGGACACATCAAGTCCTAGTCTCTTTGAAACGCTGACTGAACATCTTCAGACTCCCGAAGTTCGTCGTGCATTGGACGCTCTGCCCTCCGAGGGGCAGCAGCAAATTCAGGCCGTGCTACATGACATTGCTAAGAATCCCGACGAAATGGAGGGTTACAGGCAGATGGCTGAGATACTTGAGGAGTGCGAGGTCAGCGTCCCCAAGGCTCTCGAGTCGCTCACATCATATGACGTGGAGGAATATCTGCGTGAGGACGAGGACGACGAGGAGGATGACGACGAACCTTGGAGTAAGTCTTCAGCACTGTTACGCCTGTTTTCCCAAAGCTCATGTTATGCAGACACCTGGGGCTTCGAGTCCACACCCAAAGCAAAAGAAAGCGACCCCCCTGAGCTCTTTGACGCCCTCGGAAAGACCGCTGTTGAACCTCCGCCACAGGCTCCACCAAATCCTTTCCCAAACCTTATGGTCTCCGACCCCCTCCTTGACTCGCGTGACGTTCTTGAGCTCCCACCAGACAAGGACACGCCATTCCACAACCGTGTGATTATCCGCAACCACTCCTCTATCTTCAACGAGGCATTGGCCGAGGACGGCTTCGACTTTGATGCCGACGACTACGTTCCCACCACAACCGACGAGACGGAAGAATCCGCCTCCTCCCTGGCAAACCTACCCTTCTCACCTTCTGAGCTCGCGAACTTCTACCGGTTCCCCCTTATTCACAAGCGCATCACACAGCAGACGGGCAAGGGCAAAATTCATCGGCAATTCGTGCTCATGGTCGTAGGGAACGGGGACGGCATGGTTGGGCTCGGGCAGGGCAAGGACGACGACGCGTCGCGCGCAGAGGCCAAGGCGTATGCGCAGGCTGTGCGCAACATGGATTGGGTCGAGCGGTTCGAAAAGCGTACAATCTGGACAGACATGGAAGCGAAGCTTGGCGCAACGCAGCTCATTCTGCGGCCACGGCCCGTCGGTTTCGGGCTTCGCTGCAACCCCAACTTGCATCAAGTGCTGAAGGCAGCCGGTATCAAGGATATCAGCGCCAAGGTGTGGGGCAGCCGGAACCCCATTAACGTCATTAAGGCTGCATTCCGCATGCTACAGGCTGGACATGCGCCGTTGGCCATGGGTGATGGAATTGGAGGTCCTGGACGGAAGCTGAACAAGGGCAGTGGACTGAGGAGCAAGAGTGACGTGGAGCGGGAACGTGGAAGGCAGCTTATCAGCTTGAGGAAGTAATATAGGTGTCGCTTTGTTAATTATTTGAACCGCCTACCTATAATACAGCTTGCCCTGATAAAAATGTGAACATCACTAACGTATTTCACTCGACAGCACAGGCAGGACAGATCACACACATGCCCAACAACATTCAACGCACATTACCAGACAACAACATCCGGTGCTGCTCACGCCATTCGAACCCTTGTGAGTAAATCGGCGCCAGTTTTTTCACGTCTACACTGTGAGGTTACCGCATGTCGTCCTTCACCCCGACAAAAGTGGAAAATCTGAATCGAGGAGTCAAGGAAATTTGGGCTGGATCGCGATTTCATGTGCAGCTGGTGGCGTTATGCATTCGATGAAGGGCTAAACGTGGATGTATTGCTATGAGTAGGATGTGATAATACTATGTAATTTAGATCGCTGGAATTAACAGTACGGAGTGGAGTAAGTATGTACAACAACGTACGCGTGCGCCTATACGCCGCTTGGAGGAGGGTCGAAGACGAAGGATAGTGAAGACGCCCAGTGCGTGAGGGTCAAGTATGAATCATGATTCAAGAATAGATAAGCGTGCGTAAGTCTGAGTGACGATGATGAGGCGAATGTGAATGAACAATGCAGTGGAGTTGATAGTTGATGCCGGAGAAACATGAAGTGAAATGATGATGAGATGCAAAATGAGAGTGAAGATGCTATGCGGTAGTAGAATAATACGAATGAGCGGGGACTAGATCGATGTCAACAATTATAGCGTTGACAAGTGAAGGGGAGCTATTGAAGTGCGAGCTCACTGCGCGCCAGCGTAGGCGAACAATTTTCCGGGCATGAACCAGTGGCGCGGGGGCCGGACAGGAGACCGCTGATCCTGCGCATGAAGCGGGATCTCGATCGGCGCGGAACGCTGCCCTTGCGGCGGCGAAGGGCCGATCCAGATAGTCTTGAAAGGTGGCGCAGGAGGCGCTTGATTGCCCTTATCGGGCTGAAACTGTCCCCCCGGCACTGCCGTAGCTGGATGAGCCGGTGGAGGAGGCGACGGTGATGAACGAGGGAAGAACTTGATAGAATCGAAGAGGCTAGCCGCTCGGGAGCGACCGCGGGCGGAGGAGGTCGTGGAAGTGCCATTATGGGATTCCCGGGGCGCAGGTACGAATATGGACGTGGTTGCGGACGTTGAAGGCCTTGAGGAGGAGACAACGTCGGTCATTACGGTAAACATGGGCGAAGAAGGCTGACTTGATTGAGAGTGGGCGAGACACTGTACCTGATGGTGGTATGTGCGGTACGCCACGTCCGGCGACGGTGTTTGTGATCGTGTTCTAAACTCCATATCACCACTGTCCACGGAGCTGCTGGAATAGGCAGAGGGGGAGGACATCTCCGTCGCTGTGGAAGCCCAGATAGAGGGGGAGGTCATCTCCTTGTCATTGAACGATACGTTCATCGACACCGGCAGGACCATGGATGCTTTTGACTCCGAGGCAGCGCTGGCGAAGAACTCAGAGTAGGGGTCGAACTCGACCGCCGTCTGCATCATGGATGTCCCGGTCGAGCGAGACGTCGCCATGCTCGCGTTGGGGTTGTAGTACCGTGCCTGCTGCGCAAAGTTCGTCTCGATCGTGAGGCCCTTGCGGGCTGGTGCGGTGGCCGTGCTGCCGAACAGCAGGTCCAGGCTGTTGGGGGTCACCGGTAATGATGACGTGCCAGAGGACACAGGCGAGTCAGGCGTGGTCGATCGCTCGAGCCAAGCAATTGACGAAGAGCACGAATTGGCCACGGCCCTCGTGGCACCGGTGGATGAGTGCGTTGTCCAGGGATGTCCATATGTCGAATCATCGGCAAGCGATCCCGAAGAGTCGTGTCGCGCAAAGACGATGTCGGAGGTCGAATCCTTGCTCCAGTGCGAAACGAAATCCGCGCCCTCTGAATTGGGGGCAGGCGAGGTCTCCTTGGTGTCTTCGGACGAGGCGCTGTCGATGTCCATGCCGGATTCCCAGGGGCAGCGAGCCATGCTGCCCTCGAAGATAGCATCTTCGGAGTAGAAGGACTGAATGTCCTCGATCGCATGGCGAAGGTCATGCAGGTCGATGCGCTCTCTCCAGTCGACTTCCAACATCTGAGTGAGGATGTCGTTGAGCTCGGCGGAGATGGGGAGGACGGTGGGGAGGAACCCGAGAGGGTCCCGTAGGTAGGCGCGGAATGTCAGATCGTCTGGAGTCGCAGACTTCCAGGGATTCCGACCAGTCGCCAGGTTGAGAAGGATGATGCCGAGCGACCATATGTCGTTGGACCTGGGAGAATAGTTGCCGGTGGGTGCGAAATCGCCGCCCTGGCATTCTAAAGAATGGAATGAGCGAATCAGCAGATGTTCGTTGCATATTAAGATATTAAGAATCAAAGTCTTACCTGGACTCATGTGGTATACGCTTCCAGTGCGGAACTCCTCGCTCATTTTATCTGTCGTGGCGAGACCGAAGTCCGTGATGGCCACGCGGAAGCCATCGTCAAAGCAGAGAACGTTCTCCGGCTTCAAGTCGCGATGATAAATACCGAGGCTGTGGCAATACTCCACTGCGTCGAGCAGCTGGAGGAAAACATGCTTGATCAGGCTGTCCTCACCGAGGTATCGGCAACTATGGAGAATCTGCGTGAACAAGTCATGGTCGGGCGCATAGTCCATAATAATATAGGTGCGGCTGTAGTCCTCGACGACACGATGGAGAGTGACGACACCTGGGTGTGAGGATGCGATTTGGTGCAGCGCAATTTCGCGAATGTGGATTTGCCGCTGGCGGGCCGTCTGGCGAGCTTGTGAGACGAGACACTTGACGGCGTACGACTTCGGGTTGTGAGAACGGGTCTCCACCGCGCGGTAGACAACGCCGTAACCGCCAACGCCTAGAACTTCAACGAGTTCTAGGGAGTCCCCGTCAATGAGAGTCCCGACTGGTGGGTGGGCATCGGAGTGAGCTGCCTTGTGAGACATGGAGGCTGTGAACAGGAGGTGGTCTAGGGACCGAGTAAAGGTGAGCACCAGTGCAAACGAAGACTTCGGAATAAAGAAAGTCGGAGGGAAAGATGCATTATAAGTCGACAACGTGTTTCCCCATCCGTGGGCAAACGTGACTGCCGTCCCGTTTGTGCGTGTCGAACATGAGGTATCAAAACAAATTCACTCACAAGGCGTCGGACACGCTCTGATGCGTCAACGTCACTGTCAAATCCAGGTTGGAGAGGGATGGATGGTTTCTCAGAGGAGTGTCGCCCGTCGATGTCTTTCGGTATATATCTCGTGCCCCTTGACCGCGGGTGATGACTACGCATTTGGGTCTCGATGAAATGGAAAATAGTCGCACTCCCGAGACATTTACCTATTGTGAACAAAGATAATTCTCGATCGTGTACATACTGGAGTAGTGATCGGGGGTGGGCTGAACTTGAGCGCTTGAGCCTCCGAGTCGGAGTCCGACAGAGTGGCCGCTGACGACGTCACGAGCGCGAACCAGAGTGTCCACTGTGGGTTCGGCGCCTCGAAATTTGCTAATCCAAAATGAATGCTATCGTATCGAGGCCTCGGTTGGAGCTGGAAAAATTCCTCGCGTTTCACGTACGCTAACAACAGAGAGAGACAGAGAGAGACGCGACAGCAGCCAGCGCCTCATGTCTCGTTTTGCAGAGGACAAGGGAGCACATTCGATCGACACGGGTCAGTTGGACTTGCAATTCACACCTGCTCGCTTCCGGTCAACAATTTAGGGATAAGGACTTGCATCACGGCAGGAGGATGGGAGTGGGTTCGACGTCGCATATGACCTTTGGTGCATATCAAACGATCGGTGAGGATCCGTGTCCCTTGGGAAATGACTCTTCTGTCTTATCAGCTCACGAAACGTGAAACGTGGTAACAAGTCATACCCGTTTACCAGGTATCATGCGGTATGAGCGAAGTCAGTGTTAATTTAGAGTGTATAGAGAAAGGCTATTTACAGGTTGCGGGAAGCTCTCAAAAGTCGTCGAGTCCCCGATGCATTTCCAATTCTGAGTCGGAGGAAATTTTAATAAGCTTGGCACAATAGCGACACGGACGCATCAATCCCCCGCTCTCTCGCGCCAAGTATAAGCTTCCAGGATGAAATATGACTGGAAGCAGGCCACCAAAGAGAATAAAGGATTGCGAAGGACCAGGCACCATGCGAGGAGGGTAAGGTCCTAAGGAGTCGGGCGACGCGTCTTTGCACGTGCCGTCGGTTGATTTACATCGATGCCACGTGATACCAACAATTTAAGGTGGGTTGGGTTTGGTTCTGGCTTGACATTCTACTCTTCTCATCGTCGTTTCCAACGGCGCCGAGCGCTAATTTTACCTCCGCTCGTCGTTGGATACGTTGTCGAACACCGTCTACTCTGTCTAGTCGCAATCGCTGGACAGTGCACCAGCCTACTCGCCCGCCATCTCATCGCCAAAATGTCGTCTCTTCGGTCTTTCACCGTATTCCAGGACGTCCCCGCTACCGACGCACTGAAGCCCAAGGCTGCAGCAGCCACTGTAGTCACCATTACATCGCCGACATTATCCAGCAAGTCGGCGAACATCAACTATGCCACAACTCTTACGACCGCAGAGAAGGAGAACGTGCACCCTCTCACAGGGGAGCGTGCGGGGCCCAGCAGCAACCCCAAGAAGCGTAAGACCTCGGTACTTGCCACCAAGGTGCACTTGCCGCTCGCCACGAAGAAGCAGAAGGAGTCGAAGGAGTCATCAGAGTCAAACCCTGATGCAAAGAAGCGCAAATCATCCACCGCTTTGGCTGCGAAGGGCAAGGCGGCTGTGAAGAAGGACGGGAGGACGAATTCATCGTCGAAGAAGCCAGTGAAGAAGTTATCGCGCCGGGTATCACCTCTGCCCAAGGTCGATGAGGAGGAAACCGAGCGGGAGCGGGAGAGGATTACGCAGGCGGAGATCGACTCGCGGTGCTACGAGCTGACGGTGAAGCCCTTGGCCGACCTGTCTCAAGCCTATGAGCAGGGCGAATCTCTCGAAACCCCTGCTGAGGACGAGAAGATAAAATTCCGATCGGTTAAGGTCAGTACTCTATCATCCTCACGCTATCTGTTCATTGCGCTACAACTTGTTCCTATTCTCGTTTCAGGAATCCTCTGTGGAACCCGAGATCCGAGATTACTTCTCCCCGGCGCCTCAATCGCTCCCTTCGGCGTCAGACGTCGCACCCGTGGAAGGCCGTGCCTTTTCCACCCCAGAGCGCAAGCAAATCTACGCAGCGTTCACCTTCACTTCCCCCTCACCGTCCGCCGAGCGCTTCAACAAGGCCACCCGTGCCACTAGCGTTCCACGTCTTGAACTCGTGTAAAATTACTCCAAGTCCAGCCGGCATCATAACTGCACTGCCACCGCCAACCTCGTGCTCCATCATTCCTCTTGTCATTCTTTCTCGCCCGCCCGCCTGCCCAACCCTGATATCCCAGCCCTATGTGATGCGGTTTTAACGACTCTCGCACGCACGGCACGTACGAACAGAACGCTCTATCTGCTATCTATCGCATCATCGCACATGTATCTCCAACCCTGGCTATGCACCCTACGCACGTCGTCGCTTCATTTGCAATCATCGTCACCACCATCCATTCTAATCTCGTTCAGTGTCTGCTTATCATCTTACCTTCCCACCCCACAACTCTTCTTTTCTTTTCATATGCACATACTTGATATCCTTCATTTCATCCACATTCCCCACTTCCGACATCGGGCCATCACTGTCGTTATCTACTCTCATCTCACCCACATCCATACTCAAGGGTCCCCCATTCATCGTTCCATTCCATTACCATTCACCATTTACCCCCAACATCGCATCTTGGTTTGTCTTGGTTTTATTGTTATCCTTACCTGTATGAGCTTCAGATACATACGCCCCTGGAATTGATATCAAAGTGCGCGCACCGGGCTTTGGTATGTTATGTATAAGTATGTGTTTGCATGACACGACCCTTCTGACTTCTTTTACATTTCGTCCATCAATCTCAACTTCGTTGCGACGTAGACTCATCCTGAACATACGCCACTCCGGAATGATCTGCCAGACGGACAGGATCTACCTCGGAAATAAACTGCACTGCACCGGCCGTGCACAGCTCGTGCACGGTTCTTGGAATAATTCAATGATGTTATAATCATTAGCCAAATCCAGCTGACTACATGCTCTCCTGTTAATTGAATGAAAGATTATTCTGGATATGTGTTTTTTGTGTAAGCCCGGCCCGCACAGTAGACGCGCCAGGCTCACCCTCGCTTGCCCAGTTTTGCTCACCGGAGCGAAGGTAACACCTTTTCGCCCTTTCCCTGGTAGTATCTTCATTGATTTTTTCTTGATTTTCGGAGGCCCTAGTTTTCAGTACAATACGTACTCCCAGACAGTGTCTTCGGATACAGGAAATTTGATAGCAATACAGTATGGGCGCTCTCTGATCAACTATTGCGCCAGCTGCGCGGCTTTAATACAATTCCAGTTATTTGTGGCTAGATATTGGAGAGCCGCTTAGAGACGCTTTAGTTTTAAGACGTTCAGTATAACATTATGCAAACGAAATCTCCGCACGGCTCATGCACGGCACCTGCACGGTACGCCACCGTGGTTCATGGACGATACGCCACAGCTCATGCACAAGGATGAGCGGCATTGTTCAGGAGGAACACGTTAGGGTGCCTACCTTACCACTTCATTGCAATCATCATGGATCTGTCAAGGTTCATTTATCTCAATGGAAGAGAAGGTTGAGGTGCTCGTTGGAAGCTCCAGCATGTTCGGGTGCCACATGGCAAAATTCGTTCATTCTTGCTATTTCTATTTAGTAAATAACACCTTTCGCTGTGGGATTGCTTGAAGCCCGCCACCCCATATTTCAATCATTTTCCGGTGTACTTGACGACAAACTAGACGAAAACGGTCAGATCAGGATTATGCAACAAAACAAGTTTACGCACAGCGCCACGTTCGATCGTGTTGATGAGGATCCAGCCGGATTTGAACAGGCCGTAAGAGGACCACGATCCCACGAAATCGACAACTCCTCCGCCCGCGAGCTTGTCGTCCTCGGGATAGATGTCAAAGAAACCAATCTCCCGCACACCAGCACCGGTGGGGTCTCTGGGAATTGAGCTGACGTCGAGGATCCTCAAGCCGGCACCATAGTTAGACTGTCACCAGAGGAGGGTGAGTAAGATCATGAGGATTTGAACATGAGCTAGAGCGAAGTACAGACCTGGTAAGACTTGCCGTTGGCTACGTACTGGTTGTGATCGACGCCCTTGACGCTCGACTTGTAGTATCCGGTAAGGACAGGCTTGGCAAGTTTGCTGATATCCCAGATGTAGGTGACTGGGAAGCCATCCTTGGCCAGACCTTTCTTGTTGTA
>JABCKJ010000516.1:0-13389 GCA_018850815.1 Asterophora lycoperdoides
CCGATATACCGTATTTGAGGCCGATTTCATACCGTATTTGAGGTCAATTTTGGGTGCTTTTCCCGGACAGACCTCTAGGGGAGCTTCCGGGGGCCTGTCCGTAGACGATTGCGTAGTTGGGGAAATTGTGTGGCACAGCGTGTCCATGCAACCGATGTTGATGGATACTGGTACCTACCTTACTTACATGCCGAATACATTGCGTAAGTAGGCATCTGGTAAAGTACGCCCCATCGGCGGAGAACTTGGGTACATACAAGTAGGTAGGTAAAGAAGGGTAAAGACTGATGAAGAAGGAGCATGAGATATATAATATGACAGGCCATGAGGTGCATGAAGAAATACAATATGACAGGCCATGGGAGAGCGAACAAAGATTGCCAAAGGCCGTCAGGTCAGTGTTAGGTAAATTATTAAGTGACCATGTCACCATGGTCAGAGGACCAGAAAAATCTCTCTGAAACACGGCATTAGGGGCGGAGGTAGGGGAGACAGGAAGAACGAGTGCGCGGAACCTACTTATCGTCTGGGTGAAACTTTAATAGGGTCTAGGCGGTGGGGGTGCGGCAGTAGCTCAAATGTGGGAGGACGGGGATAGGTGGTGAGGTTGGAAAGGAGAATAAGTTGGCGTTCAATAGCGTGCACCGAGGTGACCAAGCGCGATGAACGGCGGCCGAAATGCGAGCGGGATAATTTCGGGAGTAGTGTGAGCGTTGAATGACCAATTGCAACGAATAGCTGCGGATCCGGAGAGTATAAGCCCGGTACAGATGCCGCCACAGTGGCACAGAGTATTGCGGATTCCGGAATTGCTCACGAGAGGTTCAACTAACCCACGTGCCACCCCCACGTTTAATTTGGGATCAAGGCAAGATGGAGGCTCATGGAGCTCCGCAAACCCACATTTCACATTTCATTGCTTCGGTAAATATAGACCATACGAATTCCCGCTACTTGCGGTTTTTGCCGTCTGATCGTGGCTTTTCGTTGCGATGTCAATTTGATATGAGGCCTGCTGGCTATCTCTTTACACTCGGCCGTCTTCCCTGTCGAAGTCTCCCCCTGTGTCTCCCCTCTATGATTTTCCACTATGCTTGGCCGCCGTTTCGCCACAAGTGCACACCAACGCCAACGGGAGCTGTTGGATTCGGTTGTCCTTTCTGTCAACATCTATCACCACAGCACTCTGCGTCGGCGCTATGGCCCGCCTTCTATTGGATAGACGGGCGTGCATCTCCCTCTACCTCTTTGCTCCCTACACCAGTCCGCCCTTTCTGTCTCATCTTTCGAAAATGCAGTTCTCCACCAGTGTCTTTGCTCCCATCGCGGCGCTTGCCGCGCCTGTCTTTGCCAGCCCTGCTCCCCTACATGCCGAGAAGGTCAACTGCACACGAAGCCCGTAGGCGAAGACGGAGCCGAAGATGGTGGTTCGGTGATATGCTGAGAATGCCGCGGTTGAAGTTCTGTGTGATGTCGTCGATGATCGGTAACATTCCAGTGTAGTATATCGGCTGTAGTCAAGAGGCCAGGCCGATGAGTGGCAAACAAGGTTTTCGACGTGGAAGAGGAAGAGGATATTGGCCTGCTTGGAGCCGTGTGGCTAGGCGCATTGCCGCGTCGAATTGGCCAGCCCGGAGGTATAGCTGTACGACGGCGGAGAAGGACGAAGTAGCATGTATGTAAGTGTGCTCGGGTGGGGCGTGTTGGTCATACTAAATGGAAAAAGGGAGAGATAAAGTGGTCACCGTACGTGGCCGGGTTACTAGTCATGGACACAGACGCCGCAGCCATCACATCGCGCGTCTCCCACACACCACCGAAATCGCCGTCAACGAGCAGACCATCATCAACACGTACCAGAGATAATAGCATCGTGGATTCATTGATAGGAAATCGTCGTACCCACAATACACAGAATGGATTGCATCCGATCACAGTGTGGTGGCCGACTGTGGCGCAACACGTGTATGGAAGGCAGTTCTCCAGTATATGTAGGCCGTGAGGACTGTAACCCGTTCGCGCCAAACGGCAAGATTACGGATATCTTTTTGAACATGAACGATCTGAGTATCAAACAATTGCAAGCTGATGCGCCACACTGAACAACCTAGCATGTCGACCGCTCGATACTTGTGATTGACTTATAATCGGTCACGGGCCAAGGCCGTCCTCAGCTAATGCTCGGTCGGTAAAGTGCAACAAAGAAGAAGAAAATTCCAAGGCATAGATTGATGAAGAGCAACGCCGCCATTTGGGGTATCTAGATCTCGTAAGATAGAAATGAGAAAAGATGCCAAAATAGTTAAAAAAGTGTGACGAAGTTGCTGGGGAACACATTGCGGCCCTCCTGTCTGCGCTCCTCGTCGAGCAGCTCACCAATCCACCACCCATCCTCCGGTGCTTCGGTCACCGCGATGATATCGCCTGCCTGGAAGTCGAATTCCTCTTCGCTGGTGGCGGTGTAGTCGTACAGCGCTTTGACTAGAACCGGATATTTAGTCTGCAGGAATGGAATAAGGGATGGGATTGCACGATGACACACCGGAAAACAAAACGCGATGTCCTTCCTCAGGCAGTGACTCATCCCGCGCCACCGGATTTATTCCCATCGCTGGATGAGTGGTACCCGACGAGGTCGCGTTATGTATAGGATTTTCATGGGGCGAATGTAGACGTTGCGGGTCGCCACGGTGCACCTCATCAGCAGTCTGCCCGGCCGCATGGGGTTCGTACGATGCTGGTGATTGACCGAAATACGATGACGTTTGACTGTTTCCGGGACCTGCCAGTGTGGGAATCACCACTTGGCTCTTAGGAGAGGTGGTGGACGGGGAGGCTTGAGATGCAGTGGGAGAGGATGTAAGACTCGGTGTCACGGAGGCTGTAGGAGCTAGTCCTAGTGGGATAGGCATATTATGAGAGGGAGAACGAGAGGACGAAGACGGTGCCACGTCCACGTGCAAAGTGGGAGGGGCAGCGGTGGGAGCAGGTACACTTTGACGTAGTTCCCTTTCAGTCAAGATATGCTCCCGTTCAAGCACGGGCTCCACATCATCCAGCGCAACCCGAATCTTTTCACAGGACTAGGGTCACTTGGTGTGAGCTAATGGTTCAAGGAAAAGCTCCAGGAAATGCAAATGCCTGCTCACCTCGTCGTCCGAGACGCAGACCGCCGAAACGGCGTTCGCATACCCCCACATATTCTCCTTCAAGAAACCGATTCGCTCCTCCTCCATCTCCACGCAGCTAACACGGAAGCCCTCCCATGCCTCCTGCCGCAGATGCGCCGGTACCCCCGGCTTCCCGAGCTCTTTCTCGATTTTTTCTTGAGAAGTCTTTTGGGCACCGAGCGCCTGTGCATGAAAAGCGGTGGCCGTCACCTCGAGATCCCGAATTTGAACAGCGAGGTTGGTGTGGAACTCGACATGCTTGCCCGTCTCGAGAAGCAGTGCGTCTAGGGCGGCCCGTATGCTCCTGCATCAGGAAGAATTTTAGCTGGTAGTTATTTCGGAAATAATGGGAGTAGATGGGCTTGCCGTATTTCGTCCACTCCTAAAGTCGATTGTGCCAACTGCGTTAATCGCGTGACGTACTGCTCTTCGATTTCGGCCCTGGTCTGAACTTCAGGACTCTGCGGCGATTGAATCCTGTGGGAGCGCCGTACCGTTCCTTCCAGAATCCTTTTATATCCTCTATCGTCTTGGACGCGCCGTGCATCCGTGCAACTAAGGCATCGACATTGGTTCGTGAGGCATTATCAGGAGAGCTACGTGGTGCCAGAGAACGTGCTTGTGCTCCCGCATCATTGGACACGGAGGTACTCGACGGTTGTCGGTTCGCTATCCTCAACGGCTGCGGCTCAGCAACTTCAAGATTCAGTGGCGTGGACTGAGGGGGGGCTGCCTGCGGTGGAGTGGCAGGACTCTCCCCGGTCCCACTCCAGATCTCTTCTGGACCCAATACGTCTTCGGGGACGGGAAGCCCCCGTTCATACACGCGAACGAAGTTGGAGGGGAGTATGTATCGGCCTGGCTGCCTGCGCTTCTGGTCCACCATTTCTCCGTTCCACCACCCGTCGGGTGCTGCGTAAGTTACGGCAATGACGTCCCCCTCCTCGAAGTTCATCTCATCGTCCGAGGTCGCAGCGTAGTCATACAGGGCTTTGACTTCATGAGGGAACAGTGGGGAATAGGAACGTGAAGTTACAGGCAAGAGCCAGAGATAGATCAGCATCTGGGTCCCAAATTGAAAATCCCATCGACAATCAAACACGCACCGTAGAACAAAATGTCAAGGCCATCTTGCGTTTTCTTCCCTGGGGTCCGTGTTTGTGCTTGGTGGTGTCGGGCATCTTGCAGCGGGGAGCTCGACATGGTGGTAGGAGAACAAGAGCTTCATCGCGTCCAGTCGGGCTGACTCGGATGTCCGTTTGATCAACCTCAGCTCGGGGAAGTATAAAAGCCGCCAGAATCAAGGGCGCTAAGAGCATGCACTTCCGCCTCTACTTACCGCATCATATTCAGGGAAATGGGATGCGATCTAGCGCAGTGTCCCAGTGAGAGTCAGAGAAAGGGGGGCACGAAAGTTGACGTCCTTGACCAAGCAAATACGACATAAGTGTGACTACAGATAGCGCCAATACCGTATCGAACAAAAGTTCGAGGAGCTCAACTAGGAGTCCAGAGGATGGTAGGTAACTATAAACTATATAGGTAGAGAGCGTATATTCATACAGACGTGGACAGCACAGCATCAGATCTACAGAAGATGCAAATCAAAACTAGCAACGAAGGAGAGCGTCGAGGAGCAGTCAGTAGGTAAATTGTACAGGGAGCGCTGAAGTAGTGAGCGGGGTCGTGAGGTCATGAAACGAAACCAGCGACAACAAAGGCGAAGGTCAAGTGAAAAGATAGGTGCCCAAAGGATATGAGATAGTAGAGGTAACTACCTCCGTTATCCTGGCTAGATCATGGCAGCCAGAAGAGCAGACGCGCGTTCGGGCAAGCCTCAAGTCTAGAATAGACAGACGAAATTGCTAGGGAAGATGTGACGGCCTCTTTGCCTGCGATCCTCGTCGAGCAGTTCACCGCTCCACCATCCGTCCTCGGGTGTGGCAGTGACCGCAATGATGTCGCCAGCCTGGAAGTCGAACTCTTCGTCGATGGTCGCAGCGTAGTCGTACAGCGCTTTCACTACATCACGGACACAACGGAAAGGAAAGGATGAAAAAAGAAGCGAAGTCGACATCAGCACCACAACTCCGTTCAGATTCGACCGAAGAAACACATACCGTAGAAAAGAATCCCATGCCCTTCTTCCGTAGTCTGCCCCGTCGGTGGCGCAACCATCTTCCCTTGTCCCTGCCCTAGCATCTGCAGAGGCGGTGGCTGCGGTGACGGCGTCCTTTGCGCCACGGGGCTAGGGCCGCGGAACCCACCGCCGTACTGCTGGTACGCTGGTGTTCTCAACCCCTGCTGTTGCTGCTGCGGCTGCTGAGCACCATAATACCCCTGCTGCTGTTGAATCCCATTCTGCTGCTGATACCCCAGAGGAGCCTGCACTTGCACTTGTGCCTGTGCTTGCGGCTGGTACAGTGTCATCGCCTGTGGCGGGGGTGCTTGGTAGTGCGACTGTGGGGGCGCGGTATACTGTGGCTGGACAACGGGTGCAGGTGCAGAGGGCACATACGTGGGGCGGGCAGGAGCGACAACGGGGGCCTGTGGGGGCGGTGGGCCTTGATACATGGTAGGCGGCGGGGGAGTGACTCCATAGTGCTGGATAGGAGGAGGCGCGGAAGATGGAATATAGCTGTGGCGACGTTGCCCAAATTGATGAGCCTGCTGCTGTTGCTGCTGGGGTGGAGGCTGTTGTTGGGGTGGATGCGGCTGGGACTGATGTTGCGTAAATTGCGATGGAGTTTGCTGGGGCGGAGGTTGTCTCTGCTGCTGTTGTTGTGGCGGCGGCTGGTGTTGTTGCTGATACCGATGAGCCATGTCATCATGCAACACACGGCCATTCGGATCCAGAGCAATTCCAACAGTGTTCGGACTGGGCGCACGCAGGACAGGCGCAGATGGTGGGGTGATAAGACTCTGACTGTTACGAACGCTTTGAGGTCCCAGGCTTGGACCGTGCGAGATCGGCTGCTGAGGAGGCTGTGGACTATTACTGCGCGATCCACCGTGCGCCCCAATACCGGGGTGGCCAACAGCGCTGGGCGGCCGCGCGAGGTTCTGCCCTTGGCTGAGGTTGTGTGAATGCCCAGAAGGAACTTGGCTCTGGCTTGCGCTGACAGGCCGACCGGCAGCGCTGTTAGATCGCGAGATGGACTTGCGCTCTCCCGGAAGGGATTGCTGATAATCTGTGAGCACTTCTTGGATGATTTCGGAGCCGGAGGGGGAAGGAGTGGGTTTGGGGACCATAAATGCGGCAGTGGGTGGGTTGGGGGAGGATGGGCGAGAGGATATCATGGGAGGCCCGCCGACCACGAGTTCGGCGGTATTGCGGTAGTCCCGCGGGGCTCCTACTTGAGAAGAGGAACCGTTTGCAATGTTGAATGGTGACAGAGAGGAAGAGGCACCGGTGGATTCACTGGCGCTGGGGTGGTGGCGGGTTGTCTGCTGAACGGGCTTTGGATTTGCAGGAGACGACTGGCGGCGAAGCGATTTGCCGCGCCGTACGCTACCTGAACTCGTTACAGCCAGCTGGAGATCCTGCATGTGCTTCGCAAGGGGGTCAACGGCGCCCTGGGTGATTGCCTTTGAAGGAGAGGAAGCGTTGGAACGGCTATGCATTCCTCCTTGTATTTGCGGGTCCTTGTTGGGGTCCGCCCTGTAGGCATTGTTTCCAACTTTGATGTACGTATCGGCCCTCGGGTCGATAGGTTCAGCAAGAGGATCCTGGGGAGGAACTCTGTAGGATTGGCGTGATACGTTGGTAGCTTGCCTCGAAAGACCTTGACCAGATGGAGAAGGGGTTCCCCGTGCTGGACTTGCAGAATGACCTGCGTAACCGTTCGTCTGTGGTGCTTGCTGAGGCGGCACGTTGCTGGCACGCCTCGAGCTGGGCTGTCGGGAAAGAGGCGGGTCATATTGAGAGTCTCGTTTTGAACCCCCTGCGCCGATGCCTGCAGCATTTGTCTGAGGCGTCTCGAACTCTTCGGGTTCAAACGTGGAGTTCTGGCGCATGATTTCGCGCTGCGAAGCGCGCATGAAGTGGGCTGGTCGGAAAGTGGGTCTTGACGATGACGATGGTATCGCGTCAGGGGTATTGTAGTTGACGAAGGCGGGAGGATCTGGTATTTGGTTTCCTGTCCCATAATCGCGTACGAAGTTCTCCATGTCCTTTTCGGTCTCTACTTGCTCCAGCGCGACTCGCATCTTCTCGCAGGACTGATACGGGAAAAAAAATCAGACCGCTGTTTAACACGACAGGGCAGGCGTACTCACCTCGTCGTCCGACACGCACACAGTTGATACGGCGTTGGCGTAGGCCCACATGATGTCCTTCATTGAATCCATCCTGAGTTCCTCCAGATCCTGGCAAGCATCACAGAAGGTCTTCCAGTCCATCTCCCAGCGCTGCACAGTGTCCTGCAGAGCCTTGGCAAAGTTCGCAAAGTCGCGCTCATTCGCTTGGACCGTCATCTGTGCCCGCTCCAGCTTGAGATTAATCTTCTCAAGATCCTTGCCTTGCACAAGTGATGCCTGGGCCGTGTAGGAATTGATGCGAACACAATCCTGCTCGTACTTTTCACGCGCCTTATTGACGTGAGCCTCTTGAGCTTGCTTGTTCTTGAACTCTTTCTCAATGATGGACTGGAACCTCTTCTTGTGGTCGACCTGGCGTTGGTGGATTATCCCAGTCTTCTCCTCAAGTTCAGTGCGAATTTGTCCCGCAAGGGTGGAATGGTACCCAGCCTGTTGTTCCGTCTCGAGGCGTATAGTGTCCAAGGAGCTACGCAGTTCCCTGAATTGAAAAGTCAGACTCCAGGCTTGCATCGATTATCGCAAATGCCTCATGGGTTACGTGCGTTTCACGACCAATGCAGAGCATCGGCGGTCCCGTGAACAAGGTGGCACATCCATTGGACACAACAAGGGGCGATTCAGAGATACATTATAGACTCACCCAATTTCATCTCTACCCAATGTCGACTTCGCTAGCTTTGCCAAACGCTTGGCGTAGTCATCTTCGATTGCAGCTCTGGTCTGATGTTCAGTTCACGCGTGATGAAGGATCCATATGCCACATACCGCTCCTTCCAAAAATTCCTTAGCTCTTCCATCGTCCTCATGGCGCCACGCATACGGGCTAACAAAACATCGACTCCACCATCGCCGATCCCCCAGAACGCATTGCAGAAATCGAGAGAGCTGTTTTGCAAGCCCGGAGAGCTTGCTCGAGCGTATTTGGATAGAGAAGTCGTAGAAGGCTGCCGCCGGGCAGTCATTGAAAGGTACGGGAGATGGTTGAAGTTGAAGGAAGCGTGCAAGATAGAGAAAGCAAAATGAGACCCTTGGCAATGTAATTGATGACTAATCCGTCGGCATTTGCTGTGAGACCTCCCAACACGGTTACCACCCTCAGAGGACATTTATCTCGCGCAAATATCAGTTGCAAACAGAAAATCGTGCTATTTAACGCGTCTCCCCAGCTCTCACCAGCGGGAAGTCGCGGTATGGGCGCCACACTAGTTACTACAAGCAGTGTTTGATTTGTCCTTGCTTGACACGAAGCTCCGAGTTGCGATCAGGTCATCTCCGACTCGGACTCCCTCTATTATCAGTGGCATCACTCACTGTCCAATCTTCTGGTCATAACGGACCTCTATTCGAGTATGTGGTAAGTCCAATCCTTCAATTCGAACAGCTCTTTTGGCGCCAATTGCTGCGCAAAACTCAATATTTCTTGTGTGCGATCCTATCTCATCCGCTCATCAGTTACCAATGACTGGACATTCGCCGTATGCAGTAAACATATCCTGAACGCCCAAGTCTCTATCCGAGCCCCATGTTGCAAGCAATGGTATGACTGCGCCGAATGTCATGCAGAAAAACAGACCCATGCGCTTGCCAAGACGACGGAGATGGCGTTCATGTGCAAAAAGTGCAAAAAAGCATTCCGAAAGGACATGTCGACGTACGAGGAGAGCGACGAGTATTGTCCACATTGTGATAACCACTATGTACGTTTGTTGCGCAATCTGCTTAATCCCTACTAAACCCGGTCCACATTTCAGGTGATAGAGGCAAAAACGCCGCAGGCAGTGGTTGGAGTTGAAGGCGAAGACGCGAGGGTGGACAATCGGTGAGTATTTTTCGACATAGTGCTCTTCTATGAAACTTACCTTTCTCAGAATGCTGAAAGACGATCGCGTGAAACAAGTTCACACTCGGTCCATCTTCGCCGAAGAAGAAGATTTGACCGATCGCCTCGACTGGAGCTAGTTTTCTCTTATCTCTCTCTTAGTGCTTTGCTTTGCTCGGCACCTACTATCAACAACCCTACACTATTGTGAAAAATGTATACCGATTTACCGACACTCTTTGATTCCAGCAACTTTTACGATTGAAGGACATGTGTCGTCAGGCTCACCCCCTTCAAAGCCAGTGACTTGTCCCACTCAGTTGTTCGATTTTTTCCCTTCCTGATGTGCGGTACCAACGGCGTGCGCATGCAGCGCCAGGGGACAGCATGGTCAGAGATGTGGGATTAACGCGAGAATGTAGTGGTAAGTATTCACATCGGATATGACCGTGGTCCATTGGTTTACATACATCCCATCCGACGCTAGGACAGCGCTGTCTGCTTGGTGAGTAATCCGTCAGTCCCATGTTCAATTCACTGACAACTTTTTGTTAGCTTCCGAGAAGCATTTTGCTGTCAAAGAATCCCGTATTTTTGGGTCTTCATGCGGTTAATCCCTAACCTCCACGGAGACGGCGAATTGTAAGTGAATACTCTCGCACATTACTATGTATGTATCACGCTGATGACTCGAGAGTGCCGGCGCCGCATGAATTCACGCGGAGTTTGTTCAGGCCAGCAACACTAAATTGCCGTTCAACTTCAAAAGGTTTCCACCTTTTTCCGCGCTGATTCAGGGTAGCAAGCAAAACCTCTTTGTAACTTGTAAGTACATTGATCGTCTTGGCACGGTCATTGTCTTGTCAGCTGCTTGTATTGCTGAGACTATTGGAGCTTTCATTGTTCGAGCCGCGAGATGACCCTTTCATGATTGTTCTTCAAAGCGCACAAGTTATAAAGCTTCTTCTGTACTATATCGTATCAACTGCTCTTCTCAATGCCACCCGATTCGTACCCCAGTCTACTCACCGCCCCTCCCTCCCCGCCGCGGCTGACAGTGATCTCTCTGCCACAAGTCTCAGACGATGAAGAGGATGAACTTCTTGGACTTGACTTGCTCGCTTTCGGGGACCCCCGACTCATGCCACTTTGCGCTCAAAATTATGACATCTCTTCCTCTGGAAAAATAGTCAGAAAGTACAAAATATCTGCCTCCGGGAGGCTCATCGCAGGGAACCGACGCATTGATCGTCTCGGACTTCCGCTGAGCTCGCTAGCCGCCACAATGGCGCCCAAGCCTCAAGAACATCATCTACACGCTGCAACTAATGGATACTCGACGATTTCCCATTCTCCGGCTGCCACTATGACACCCGGACAACAATCTGGACTGTTACTCACGAATCCTCACGACACCAGACCTTTCTCGCACATGATCCCAACGCGTCCAGAGACTGGCTTTCCTCAGGCATGTGTGGCTTCTTAATCAAACTTGACTATCGAAAGCTCATGGGCCCTTGCATCATTTCTTTCTCCTACTCAAATCAGAATTATACCTATGTGGATAAAAGGCGGATTCAATCCAATAATTATGAGTATGAGGGAGCTGGCACGAGCGGCGTGATTACGCCACACTGGCTCTC
This sequence comes from Asterophora lycoperdoides, assembly GCA_018850815.1. NCBI lineage: Eukaryota > Fungi > Basidiomycota > Agaricomycetes > Agaricales > Lyophyllaceae > Asterophora > Asterophora lycoperdoides. The sequence continues at coordinate 10,953 of JABCKJ010000516.1, forward strand.
AATCGGCTCATCTTCGCTCGAACCTCTCTCACAGATGGCGTCGACTGAGGATACGATGGACGAGGGTGTAAGTTCTGAGTTGCGTTTTATGGCTCCAAATTAGACTGACTAGCGTGCTTGGTTATGCTTATTAGAGTCGGCCGAGATAGACCAGTGTGTTCCCATATTTTGTGATTCCTGGACCGTGTACAATCCAAACTGTGATGCATTTCCCCCTCCATTCCATGTCTTGGTTCTAGTATGAGCGCGAAAAACGAAAACAGACCATGTTACTCAAAGCCATTGTCTCACTTCAATTTTACTGCGTGCCAGGAGATAAGAAAGTCAAAAGATCTGTTATTTTCAAGGTATAATACAGGTGACATCGCCTAACTAATGCGTTTCTTTGAAAATTGGTATCTACTGTTATGCTGCAACGAGTCTGAATCCAGTGCTGGCTGCCTCGGTAGCTACATTGTTGAGCAATGCACCACCAGGTCCCAAAGACAGGTACTTTTTGTTGGAAGCAGCGAGGATCGAGTAGATACCGGCGGCAGCACCTTGTTTCGGGCGCACGACGAAGACCTCCCATGCATCAGCCTTTGCACGAGCCGCGGAAAGGGTGAATGTCCCTGCTGCGTCGGCCGTAACGAACTGGTTGTTGGTAAGAGACTGGATAGTGCCAGCATTGGGAGCGAATGCGAATTTGAACCGTGCTGCCTGTGCCTGGGTGGTGGTGGAGGCGATGAGGTTAGGGAGAGTCGAGGTCGCAACGTAAGCGTTGTTGGTGGCAGCCTGGATGTAGTAGTTGCCGATGGGGTTCGCAACGGCAGCAGTGCAAACGTTGTTAGCTCCAGCACGAGTGGAGATGTAGTAAAGTTGGTTGCTGAAGGTGTTGCCGGTACCCCACGTGGTGAGCGAAGACGAGCGTTGTGCAGCAACGGCAGCGTTGGCCTGGGAGTAGGCGAGGTAGATGACGGATTTCCATTCATCGCCGAAGGCTGGATCGTTGAGTTCGCCTTGGGTATAGTCGTACACGGCTTGCGCCCATGTCGCGTCATACATGTACTCGTTAATGGGTGTGACGGGAAGGATTTGGATTGCAGCGATCTGTACTTTCTGAGCACCCCAGAAGCTAGACAGACGTGTGAGATGGCGCGGTTCATCTGAGTATGGGGGACAACTTACAGCCAAGCTCCTGCCTGGAAGTCCATGACGTTGCCGATCGTGACTAGGTTGCGCAATCCCTGCTCGGGGTATGGCTGGTCACGGTCGTTGCCGTTGGCCCTGGGGTAGAGGTGCCAGTAGACCTGGGCAGCGTGTTGTTCGTTGGCAATCAAAAGACGAGCGTAGTTCTTGATGTTGGCGTTGCCGGTAACTTCAGCCCAAAGCAAGGCTCCGTAGTAGCCGTTGACTGCTTCACCGACGGATTCTTGGTCGCGAGGGCCAGCACCACCGGCGATGCCAGAAGCTACAAAAGTATGCTTGTCAGTGTGGAACAATAATGAAGTATGAATGGCACACACCCCATGAATGGCCAGCAAACCAGTCGCGGGAACGGGTGACTGCGAAGTGAGGATCGGCCCTGGAGGGGTTGACGATATCTCGAAGGAACCAGTTGAAAGTGCTGCGATAAGTGTTCAACCATGCAGCGTCGTATCTAACAGGGCCGCGTTAGGACTTGAAAACATGGTGGAGAAGCCAAATTCGTACTTGGCAATGACAGCACCAGCGGCAAGGAGGTATCCGTAGTGGAAGTGATGGTCGTTGTAGTACCCGTTACCGAAGTCGACCCAGACGTTGTTGTAACCAGCACGGTTGATGATACCACCCCAAGCAGTCTCGTAGGCGGGAATGGCGGGGGACGCCGAGTTGAACTGTGGAGAGGACTTCTCAAACCAAGTTAAGAATCGATACTGGAAAAAATACTGACCAGGTAGCCAAATACTCCCTTCAAGTAGTTGACAACAGGTGTGACAAGGTCATTGCGACCGACGTGCTCTGCGATCAAACTTATAGAACCGTCAGCGAAGTCCGGATATTCTGCCAAAGCTAGACTCACGCCAATCGAGACACCGCGCCGACATGTCCACCGAAGAAGTAGAAGTCTCCAGGTGGCGTGACAGCGGGGAGATGAGCAATTTCATATTCGAGTCCGGCAATGAGAGACGAGCGGCAGGATGCGTCTGGCGTGCGAGGGGCGTTCCAAGTGATGGTCGGGAGGTCGTAGCGTAAGTTCCACACGTTTCCGATGATGGGATACATGTAGCCCTTGGTGGTCAGGTAGGAGAGCGACGTCGTCGGGGGATAGTTGGGCGACTGCAGCTTGAGACTGTCAAAGAAATGATGTTCAGTTCGAGCACCGTCGATGTCTGAACAAGAGGACATACCGGTGATGAGGCCAGGTGAGCAAGAGAAGGTTGGCGGCGTTTCCAGTCACAGACCAAGTGAAGCGGAG
>JABCKJ010000517.1:0-13369 GCA_018850815.1 Asterophora lycoperdoides
ATGCCTTTATGCATTATCATTCGATTACTATAGTCTAATTATTGTTAACAGCACCCCAAAGCTCTGCAGTCGAAGTCGAAAATCAAGCACGCAGCTGAGGTCACATTTTCATCGATTTCATTTGCTTCTTTCGATCCATCCTGACTGATATTTCTCTTTAGGCCCCCAGGTTTGCTGCAAAGGACTCGCTCCCATGTCCCCCGAATGCAGTACAACAGCCAACGCAATCGTCGCACACACCTGGATCACACAGCTTTTCGGTGTCGCAACCATCGCAGCCACCTGGTGGAAAAGTGCCGACAGCTCTCGCCTCTCAAGACGAAGTCCGCAACGTAACGAAGGCAGCCATCGATCCGATCTACGAGGAGTTCACATTGAATAGCTGGTTCCCTCCCGATTCCGATGCAGTCATCGCGACCACCTTGCGAGAAGTCGCCTTATCGAAAGGACTTAATGATGTTGCTCAGTTGATCCAGTCTGAGCCCCGATATCGTCGACGATTCCTCAAATATGTGCGAATTTCCTTCAACACTTCCTTTCTTCTGAGTCAAGCCCCTTACATTCACTGCAGCCTAGAGATAGGATATCCCAAGGCCGTACAGCTCTCAAAAAAGCTGCCGCTCCGTACATCCTATCCGGCTTTCACATTGCCAATGAAGAACCAGACGTCATCAAAGAACGCATCGAAACCTTCAAGTTCAAAAATCAATTCCGATTTTTGTCAGCCATCGATGTATGTGACCATGTTTAGTTGTTGAACGAGCATTCATACATCATCTATAGGATTCTGGTGAAGTTCAAATCGACTTTTCGAAGCCGTTCAAACATCCAGTGCTTCTCAGTACAATCGCACTCGGATTCTTCAAAGGTGAACGATCGGTTGGCAGGAGGTTACTTGCGAAGAAGAAGCTCGGCGAGCCTGGAAAAGAACAAGTGACCGACGCGATGATCTGTCTTGCTGGTTTTGGGGTATTGTCTTCATTCCAATTCTACTCTTATCTGGAGTGCTGACGAGATGTACAGATCTATGCTGCTCTTGATGAGTGGAGTGATGGTGCTCAACGAGATCGGGACTGTGACACCCAGATATACGCGCCTGTCTACCTGGCTTTACAACGATCACTTCTCCATTTCAAGCAGAAGAACGAAGCGAAATACAATCAGCTGAAACGAGACCTACTGAAGGCAGCGTTGTAAGTAATTGTCACTTGTGCTTGATTGATGAGCCGAAATCAGACTATGTTTCTGCAGGCAGCGCACTCAAGGCCGGACATCGACTGTGGCCATTGTTGTCTCCAGCGACGAGGACGATATTGATTATGCTGCTATGTCACCTGTCCGTAAACACTAATCATAGTACATACCCAATGGACAGTCTAATATTCCGTAGTTTGCATCACACTTTTACTACTACTTTATAACCCCGTTTAAGTAATACCATGAATACATTATCTGCGTATAACGTCTTAAAGTTGATTGATCAAGCTTGCCTGGCCTGGCCTGAACATCACTAGATGGTGCTTTTGGTATTATACTTATCACAACTATGCTTGGCTCACGATGACTTTTTGCTGCTCACATTGACTTTTTGCTGCTCACCATTAACTTGTGCTAACAGCGACATTCTGAATTGGCTAGTAGCTTGTAAGCACATAATAAGCGCATATAAGCACATATTAGTGCTAGTAAGCAAGGTGAGGTTTTCCCTGATGTTCTCTGGAGCTCTCGTTGTGACTGACGTCTTGTGAACGACGACCCTGGATTCTTGGACTCCAGGGTGCCTAATATATATATAATTTCTTTGCCGCACGTACCCTCAACTTTCGACGGGCCTACGATTGCCACCAAGTTCATCTTCTCCCATTCCAATGCATCTCAACCTGTCACCTTTCATCGGGTACTATATTCTGCCTTTGATGCTACACAAGGGTCGAATTCCTGCGCCATTGAATGTGAAAGGAAGTCAGGGGCCTCGCATTCCACAAATAATTAGCACATGATAATTAGCACCCAGTGAACTTCGAAGTTTGAACTATTCAAATTGATCGCTTTGCACAATGCAGTACAGTTACTCCGCGATCACGGCTCCAACTCGTCAGAAACAAGAAAACCAGCGTTGCGGATTTGTTGGAACGTCGTAACTGCCGATATGGCCCACGCCTTAAACTGGAACGATAATCAAGGCTAGATTTACCAGTTCCTGGCCAGATTCAGCGGTTTTCTTTTTGGCTCGTGATACAGAGGCCGATTCCCACAGACCTTCCATGGGTACCCCACATGTGGTGTTCTGTCCTTTATCACGCCCACGCCCAAGCCACGGCAACATACCAAGGCATGCGCTTTTTGTTTGGGGACTTTCTGACAATCTCGCATGCTCGTGACAGGACATCCTTGAATCCCACAATTCCTTTGGTTCGAAATTGATCCAACCCAGATTTATCTCATGTCGCCGTGAACTCTCCGAATCCTGGACCGCAAGGGGCTTCAGGGTCCTTGCGTCACGAATACCTTAATTCAAGGATGTATAAATCTGTCCATTGGAAACCGCTGCCACTTTGATACTTAGTATGTCCTATCCAACTGCTGGTCCATCTTTGGCGTCGACGTCCACCACGCGACATGGCGTCGTTACCCATCCATATCTTCGTAGGTTCATTCTCCAATTCATGTTCTCGCCAATGCTGACCATACCAACACCATCGTACAGACGTTCGAGATGCCCATGACGCTCACGTCGTGCTCGAGGCTGTTAGATTAAACATTCTACCGATCATCAAGCGTCGCCTCCTTTCCAGTGAACGAGACGAGCTGAAGAGCGGTCACGTCTACGTCTGGGAAGAGGCCCAGGACGAAGGTGGTTTACTGCGATGGACAGATGGGAGACGATGGTATGGATGCCCAGCTCCCCATGCTGATACTATTGACTAATCTGAATACAGGTCGCAAAGCAGAATGCGCGGCGATTACTTATTCTACGAGGAAAAGGTGGAGACAACCCAGGAAGAAAGAGACGCGAAGGCTGCCCGGAGGTTCGTACTGTTTTGGTTTTTTTTTGACACAGGCTCACGCGTTTTATTTATGGGCAGAGCACGGAGAGCATCCGATCCCAGCGCCGTTCTACCTCTCCCCACAAGGCGAAAAGACCGGCCCTCGAAACCTGATGGGCTAACCAAACAGACTTACTCCGTGGCGGTCCATCTTCCGGGGTCAAGTGAGAGCCGTAAATGGCATGTCGTCGCATATTTTTCGGTAAGGGATTACCGGCCTTCCGCGTCGAACATTCTGGTCTAATGTGGCTCTCCTACATGCTTTAAGGGTAGTGACTACAGCCGCTTGCCTGTCATAGAGAATTATGACTATCTCCGAAATGTTCACGTACCCCACGGGATTTTCATGAGCAAGGTCCACTCCACGCGGCTCGATCGATTCTCCCATTTCTCGGACGAAAGCGACATCCACGAGGATCAACACCAACCTAATAAAATGCCGACCTACGAGGGCCCCACCCGCTCTGGATCACCAACAGCATCTTCCACGGCGGCATACATGATTGCATCCCCACCAATGCAGCCCTCCCTTCCCAGTTCTCTTCCATCGATCACAAGGAGAGAGAACCCACCTGTGCTTCTACCTCCGATAACATCACTTGCATCGGGTGGGCGTGGACCATCCCTCCCACATCCATATCTTGGTGGCACGGGGAGAGCCGCGGCATACACCCCCCTTTCGTCAGAGGATCGCAAGGTGCTCGATAGCTTCCGCGTTGTCCTGTAGCCTGACCTAACAGCCACCACGTCGTTCGGGCGCCGAGATCCGACAGACCTTCGTATATTTATAACGAGAGAACGTGCACATATTATTATATGTACCACGTCACTCCTCTGTATCTCGTGAATTTGTAACATAAAAATATGGTCATCGCCGCAAAGTTCATTCAACGCTCTCTCTTGAGTCTTAAAGTTCAATTTCGAATTCATTAAGTGTAAACGCACGGCGCATGTCGGACACACATGTACCTTGGCGAATACAGCGGGTGCGTGGTTCCAGGGGAAGTCTTGACAGCTGGAACGCACGCGCGCTGCTCGATTCAACCCTGTAAGTAGCTTGAATACCAGCAGATATGGCGGGTGTTTCCAGACGTACGTCGCTGGTTTATCGGGTGGTTCATCAATGGGGAATTGAGGTGTATGTTTCACGAAAGACGCCGGAAGTTCTCCAAAAATCAAAGAAGCAATTAAGGTCGCTGAATTGCAGTATGTTTGAGTGGCTTGGCGTGGCGGTTTAGCGGGATTGCATCATGATCGATGAATCCACCGAGCAGGGCCAGGACGACATCTGCACTTCCACAAGGTTAGATTTCAATTGGATATCTGCCTATGTCTGCCCCACATTCTTGCCAGTAAGAGCCATTCCCGATGTTCGTCCGAGAAATATACAGAGGAGGTCAAAAGGCGATCAGGGAAGAAGCGCGTAGCTTATTTTCGTAGTTCCTCGATCGATCATACTCATGCAGCATGCTCGATTTGTGCTCTGTAGAGTTGAAATTGTCGGGCGGTCCAGAAACGGCCCGCTGGTGCATTAATGGCACCAGGTATAATGGCGGAACCTCTCGAACCTTTGACATCGTACATATGGCACCCGGGCCGCCATTGGGGTTGAGCGGATCTAGGCCACCTGAAAATGCCCTTGTGGTGCAGGCGCACCGGACATAGAACGCGTAGTACTAAGCTATCCACACCGCGAAATCTGCCACAATCGCGGTTGAAAATTGAAATCATGCGCTGATATTCCGCGATGGTGATCCGTAATCGCAGAAACTCCAGCGCAACAGCTCTCTAGCGTGGGAAGTGGCGCACATCGTCACCATTGGGACGTCGTTGGGGCGCTACGTACGTTTCGTCACTCGTGGGGTTCCCCAGGCTCTGGCAGTGGCCTTCAACGAACTGGCCTTTCATCTGTGACTGATGGTTGTGACTGTCATGTGACATTTCCCCGAATGTGACCTACTCAGACTCTGGAATCTTACTATTTTACTTTGATTCCTCTGCTCCAATGAAAGAGATCGTATACGTTCATGCCGGGAAACTATCAAACTACACTGGGACCCATTTCTGGAACACTCAAGAGGCATACATCGCCGACGAATCTGCAGATTCGCAGTATGACTTCGACGTGTCCTTCAGGGAAGGCTTGAGTCCAACTGTACGTCACTGTCACCACTGCATTGCTTCATTGAAATACAAATGTCATGACAGGGCCGCTCAACCTTCTGCCCGAGGCTACTGGTGCTTGATAGGAAGGGTTAGCCAACATTTATCACCTCTATCGTACAAAGTGAAAAGCTTCCGCGTTAGCCAATTTTGGAACGCTTGCGCAATCGAATGCTCTCCTCGGCGCAGACGTGGAGGAAGCTCCCAGCGAAGATGCACCGGCGATATGGTGCGACATACCCGACCATCCAAGACCATCAGTCAATTTTTTTTCTAATTCCCTTCACCGAACCTAGGAATGGGGAAATATCTGAATACCGACAGGATCCCATACCCAAGAGTACTTACCACGCAGGTCTTGACGAAGCGGATGATCACGATAATAACAACAACAACAGCGCCCACAACGACGCCGAATCATCGGAGGCGGTTAGGTACTGGTCTGATTTCAACCGCGTATACTACATTCCTAGGACAGTCCAAAAGTTACCGGACCCACCTGAATGGGAAAACCCAGATGGAGACTGGAACTACGGGCAAATATTATTTTCTCAGTATGACGAGGTAAAGTCGATTCTTTACTAAAGATTATCGTTGTAGATTCAACATTATACAGGATCACGCCTTGATGGAGGGCGCTCTTCGTTTGTTCCTCGAAGAATGCGATTCTCCGCAGGTAGGCTGAGGCCGTTACGTTTCTTTCTGGCGTTCTATATTCTCATGTACGTACCACCAGGGAATTCAAATCATGAACGATACTTCGACTTTCGGAGGATTTATTAACTCCTTTATCACTTCTTTCCGTGGTCAGTACGGTAAACTTCCGTGTCTTGTGATCCCGCTGCTCTCAGATGCCGTATCACGTCCTCTCGAAATTGACGATGTAAGCAGCCCGTTTACCTCCGTAGTATGTAGGCTGAGCTTATGCCAGTACACGGGGACACGAAAAATGATAAGCGATGCGCTTTATCTGCGTAGTCTCAATGAAATGGCATCGATGAGTATGCCGATACAAGCTCCACAAAATTGGCCGCGCACTGCGTGGAGCGAGCATCTCAACAGCGAGGTAGGCCTTTACACATACGTCTAATCCAAACCTTGAATAATTGAACACTATCAGACGAACAATCTATATCACGATTCTGCCATTCTATCGGCCCACGTTGAGACTTCTACACTCTCGCTCCGGTCTGACTTCTCTTCTTTTGCTTACTATTCGTCTACTGACCTAGTGTGGGTGTTCCAAGACTCAAACAGGCCCACAGCGATCTTTCCACAATGTGCTCCCAACTCAACTGGCGTGGAACAACACCCTTCTGCGAATTGAGCGGTGTTTTCCCATACTATTCTGCCGAGGACATCGATGCTCGGCTAACCAATTTCTCGGCCAATCGGGGACAGCATGTGCGCGGCTACAGTGTGATAATTATGAGCACCTGCTGAGCTCTGTTTCCTAGAACACCACAGAACATGCCCAGTTCACGAGACTGGATGTCACAAGGGGATTTTCGCCCTCAGGAATTTTGGCATATGACCAGTGGTCTGCTGGCCAACCACTGCAAGATCCCTTCATCGCGAGGTGGTGTGAATACCGGAAATAATGCCATGCGTTGACTGAGATGAAATTTCTAGGATCCATGCCGCATCCTATCCGATCCCGACGTCCTTCCCGCCGTTTTTCAAGCCTTCCGCATCCCATATTCGCAGAGGAGTTCTCACTCAGCCAGTGGAATGCTCTGTGTTCTCTTCCCTTTCGACGAGTACTGGGACTGCTCATCTCTTCAGCTCGCATGCCTCTGCTATCGAAAAATACCTGCAGCGTAAGCCTGCTGTCGAGGCTCTCGGGTTCGACGGCGACGACCTAAAGGATCTGGCGAATGACCTATGGGCTCTGCACGCTAATTTTGACGAAAATGGCGATGACGGCGATGATGGGAGCTTGGGCGAGGATGAATCCTGATGTTCAATCATAGCGCTCCAAAGCTGGAGGTGTCTATCACTCGGACAGCCGTCGGGACCCGGGTCATATTGGGGTGGGGGGGCGACTATGCAAAATGTCCTCCATTGATCCGAGATGTCTCCGCGACGGGTTCGCAGAAACTTTGCCTCTTGCCTCTGATGTCCATTACATATTGGTAACAATAGCGAGGGTTCAGTAGAAGGCTTCAGCGGTGCCTGGGGTTCAATCACCTTGAGGCCTCCAAAGGGATGGGTAGGTTTGGTAGTAGGGTACCTTGAGCAGCGACGTGATGGCTGAGTGGAAATTGGTATTGCGGTAAGAGGCCATAATATACAGCTTATATCACAGGCAGCGCAAGTTATATCCGTAATCGTAAAAATTCAGACGTTCATGCAGCGGTACGTGAAGGGAGGGGCATCATGTCAGGTTCATCAGCTCCTGCGTGTGTATGCTGGTGCTACCTTCGTCCGATTTTTTTTGGTTTGGCTCACCGAGCATGCCCCCCCTGGAGTCGTTCAATTTCTTCTCTTTGACTGCAGCTCCCGTTTAGTGAACTAACGCCACATGGCTTTGGAATGACATCATTATTTTGCCCGGGTGACGTCAATACTCAAACTCCCCACTATAAAGGGAGCCTGAATTCATTGACCTCTTGCGCGCGCTATTGCAACTTCTATTCAACCACCAATGTCTACTCCGCCGCATATCGGAGAGAACGCACTTCCCCATACACCGGCGAATGAATGGGCGGACTCCACTGCCAATATGCTCAAGATCCTTCGTGTCACGGAATCAGAAGTGTCTACTCCAGGCCAGGATGTCCCTGGCGCATATCCTCGCGAGAGTGCGGCGAATACGAATTCATGGCCCAGTATGCTCGAAACGGCGAAGGGGTACATTCCCAATCAGAACGAAGTGAAGGATGCGGTGTTGCATGCCGGAGAGGCCGTCAAAGCATACCTTCCTGCTGCATTGGTTTCGTATTTTCGTAAGGCGAGGAGTGTTTTTGTGCAGATTTTCATTCTGACACTTTGACAGCGGCATCAGTCTCTCGTGCAACGGAGTCGTCTCAGCAAACCCGTCAAATTAGCGACATCGGTCCACCACAGGAAAATGGGTGGGGGAGACTCGAGGATGATGGCGAGTTGTATAAGAGCTAGCTGGAGTTCATACATGACCTTTCCATAGAGCGCGCGGCGGCGAAGACTCTACCCGACTTTGAGCCCAGGTACCAGAGTAACAGTTGAGCCGTTGAACGTTCTTTCAGGCGGCCAAAGCTGACTGACGACTCTCGTCTAGTTCCATCGCTAATTACAGAAGGCATCGAAAAGGATCCCCCCAGCTTGTCAACCTCCCGAGCGGATTCCACTCTAAGCACGAGCTGTAGTGGTCAGGCAGACCCTAGCGATAGCCGTTGAGCATATGTCCTTGCTTTGCACGGCTCAAGCTGACACATACACATAATTCCTTCCCGGCGTGCGGACTGATTCTGTAGTTGAATCTGTGCCAAATCCTGTAGGGATAGACAAAGCTTCTTTCCTAAACCTCTCGGACCACTCCATCTCGCGGACTGGCTCCATTCCGAGTACGAAGTTCAGCACCCAAACGCAACATGGTTCTCAAACGAGTGCGGGTGCCGAGGCCGAGGCTACGCCCACCGCTGAGGAGGCACATCCCGCCATCCTGTGCCCAGCGATGACCAGCGACTCCATCGGTTTTGTAAAGGAGCCCTCATCTTCGGTTGATTTGCTTTCGAACGACCGATGTGGTCGTCTATCTCCGGAGATCGATGAAGAGTCTTCAAAGCCACAGACGGATGCAAGATCCGCCGCAGAATTCAAGGTGAGTTGATATTCGGATCCTGCGATATTCAAAAAACCGAGCGGTTCCAGGGCGCTCAGTCCCCCGTTGTAAACACCACTGCTCGGACGCACCCATTGGGTGGCGCCGGGGCAACGTGGAAAGGTGTCTCTTTGGAGGAGCCGTACCAGAAGGCGCTGGATGATAATTCGGAACGGCAGCTCAACATGGGGGAGAAATACAAGACGACACCGGCAACGAAGATCGAAAACCAAGAGAGCACGACAAAGCAGGTCAAGAACGAAGGGAACGCTGTGAAGGAGAGGATTTTCGGCAGTACGGCGGATGAGGTATCGCAGGGACCTGCGCAGCCGATCCAGAATGCGGACTCGACAATGGCAGATGCAGGCCACGCACCCGTGGTAGCCAACAGGCAGAGACATGTGAGCATCGCCTCGAACGCACCGTCAGCTGAAGAATCAAAGATCAAGAGCACAACCTCCAGGACGAGCGGATCGAGCAACAGTCCGCACAGGAGTTCGTTCATGGACAAGATCAAGGGCGAGGTGAAGATGATCTCTGGGAAGTTCGCGCACAACGAGCAGAAGGTTGAAGAGGGTAAGCGCCTCCTTGGAAAGGCCGCTAGCGAGTAGTAGCCGGTTTCTTGATCGTTGTAGTACATATGGCCATTTGTTACTTTCCAGATACATGTTCGAATTTGATTTTTGCTTTATAAACGACAGCGTACGTAGCCCATCATGATCAAATCTAGATCTGAGTTGTGGGGAGTATCAATGGAAGTCACCGCGCGCGTCGGACGCACCACCAACGGACCTCTCAATTACTCATGCCAGCCTTGGCGCCCTCGTCCTGGAGTTCCGCCCGATCATGGGGTAGAGCAATGTGCCGACAGGTCCTGAAGAGTGGGTAAAAGAAGAAAACAAGGTTGCGGGTTGGTTGCGGGTCGTGTATCAGGAGGATTGCGTACTACCGGCGACCCGACGGCACGCACCTTGGCACGCCGACCAGGAACTTGACAATCGAGTTCGATTTGATTTCGCGGCTAGAGACGAAAACCGGATCCTTATAGATCCAATGGGCGTAGACAAGAGGGGGGAAAGCAAGGCTGAAAGTTGTTGCAGCTCAACATTGGCTTAACATGACCTGAACTGACATGACTGACGTGACCAACGTGACAAGATCACGGCTACTCGCTTTCCTCCAAACTGTCGAACTCTTTCATCACCAGGTCTCTCAATGCTACGTGATTATCTTTTTGAGCGAATATATGCATACTGGGTGACTGAGTGGTGATTCAATCCGGCCCAATACGCGTTTCTCCCCTGGCCAATGGAGCGGGGATGGATCTGATTGACGCGTCGCTGCCGTGGATTCAGATGATCCTCGATAGATAACATGGAGTGAGAGGTGAGAGTATAACATCGTCAAGTGACATTATACATTGCTCATGTTGATGCTATACTGTATAAGCATACACGGGGCATCGTCGACGTCGCTCGCAGCGCATATAATCGTACAACGCATAAGTCGACGTTGACGCATGAAGACGAAATTGAGGTTATTTGCATGAAGACGAAATTGAGGTTATTTGCCCACCTATTTAGGCCTGAACTGCCCATCTGCAGCTACCCAGGCCCTCCTCGACTTTCTTCTCATCGTGTCTCAGCGTTCCATTCATGACCTTTGCCTCGCCCTTGACCTTGATATCCTTTCGCCACAACACTTCAATGCTTTTAATGCTGACGAACTTGCTCCCCTTCCACGTAGTTCCTTTGCCATGGCAGCCGGCTAAATGACGACACACCGGCGTCCCTTGACATGAAGGATAACGGTACGTTTTACCATGACAATTGTCATGCCCAGTTGCTCATCGCCTACCCACCGCTCCGGACACGATCGATGGCATGGTGGAATGTACGTTGCGCTATCGTTTACTTCTCATTATGCGATTACTGGCTGGCTCTTCCGCCGTCTTTTAGAGGTCGGAGGCTCGGCATAACGACTCTCTACCTACCCTAGCCCGTGTCGCCCCTCTCTCAAGTTCTCGCTCGCAGTTTGTACACAACCAAGGTTCAAGATGTATCACCTTATCCTTACTTCTATTTTACTCCGATGTCCCCTTGTTTGACCGCTTCTGAAGTCATTCCACTGGGTTTTTCTCTATCGACACCCCCAGGCAAGCAGATTGAACCAAATACTGGACAAGGCAGGGATGGGAACTCGCCGGGGTCTCGATTTTACCAACTGCGCGAACGCCAAACAAAATGCTCGATGTCCTTCGATAACTGGTCTGACCTACAGGTTCAAATAGCGCATCTGTTGCCTGCCACGCAAACTCATACTTCATCAGCGCCAGTTCACTTCAAGGCCAGAAGGCCCCGTCCTTGTGCGCGGCCCAGGGGACGAACTACAGGTACCCGTTTCATCAACCTGAACCTCCTTCAACCTTGAGTTAGATCTTCAAGACCGCCTCGTGCGTTGTCCAATCGCACCCTCTTCATGCTAGAATTTGAGTCGCGGTGGAAGCTTGCTTTTACTCCGCAGTCATGCACAACTCAATGAAGTGAAGTGGCTACCTCAGAAATTCACGGTGAGCAGTCGCCACCGCTTAACGTCTCCTTTTCTCAATAAACATTCGCCGCGCAGCCGCCCTTTCTAGTACACTCTTCGTTAAACAAGTCATGCTTTGAGGACGATTAGGAGTCAAGGAGCCATGAATCCCTTCGGATGTGAAGATCATCCTGAGGCAATACCCAATGGCAGACTCCAGGTCAGGCTCAACACAGACTGCTCGGGGCCGCGCGCGACCATGGAACAGCTGGCCCGCATCGGGACTTCGGCGGCTACTACCTATGTACTTTTTTTTTTATCAATGAACGTGCTGCAGGCGCATTGCGCCTATGTTACACGGTACAACCAGTTGGTAACTACCTACGAGAGCCACAGGATACCACGCCCCCCCGTTTTTGGCAGAGAATGAGCGACCTATGTACTTTGCTTGCTTGCCTTCCCGCACTGCAACCTCTTTCACGCTGTACTACCGCCAACGCCATGCTCATTGTATGGTGAGATGGCCGAGCGGTCTAAGGCGCCAGACTAAGGACCAGGACGAGTTGTTGTCCACACCATCTGGTCCTCCGGGGCGTGGGTTCGAATCCCACTCTCATCAGTGTTTTGCCGTTGCCTACCACGTAGGCAAAGCAAGGTATCGATCAATGTTTCTTTTTTACTCCACCCATACATAGCATTGGCCACCCTGGAAATAGCCTCAAATTGTTTTTGAAATTCTAGTAATACAGTAGGCTCTCCCAAGAGAATACTCAATTACACCAGCTTTCATACATATATGGAATTGCCAAAAAAAAAACTTGTGTACATATGTTTTATATACAAGCTATTCCTCAACCACCATGCCTCGATGCAATGTGTCGCGCGATCTCAAAGCTCGAATTGCTATCCTGTTTCATGAGCAGCATGTCTCTGTAAAGGAAATTTGTGGTCTTCTTGGCATCAAGAAGTCTCGTGTGTATTCTTCTCTCTCCTACTTCTCAATGTATGGTGTTGCACATAATCCACATGCTCACAAGACTGGTCGACAACGATTACTCTGTACAGCCAACATCAAATACATCTCTGCGCTCATCACTCAATGGCACACAATCTATCTTGATGAGATTTAAGAGGAGCTTTCTCAGAAGCGAGGGACACATACTTCATTAGCTACTCTCTGCTGTACCCTTCACTGCCCTGATTAGACACACAAAGTTGTCTCAGCATGCGCTCTAGAATGTGATGATATCCTTTGCTCAGCATACATGAACCGGATAGCTGACAAAGTTCTGGATCCTGAGATGCTAATGTTCATTGATGAGGCAGCCCGTAACCAATGATTGTCTCAGCGACCAAAAGGCTGGACTTTGTCAGGAGACACTCTCAGGCCCGGGAGTTGGACCTGAGAGTCAGACCTGGGTGTCGGGCCCGGACAACATTCATCGGGCCTGACCATGCATCTCCAATGCCCACCTTGGCACCCAACCACCCTTCTTTGCTTGCACTGGTACAAGGTACACACTGGTATTCATTGCTTTTTTACTTTACACTCCTTATTTACACTTTCATCTATTTTTGCCTTCTGACACGAGGTGCGCCTTGCCAAGGCACATGTTCGGACACGCGTGATCTGCGTGTCGGTCCTCGTTGCACTGCACAGTCCTCACATATAATCGACGCTCTGGCAAAGGGATCCCCACTTTCATTATCTTCAGATTCCCTTTGCCAGGTGTGTTGGAGGTATGCGTGCAAATCACGTGACCTCGGAGATCACCATCGGACTCTTAACTTTACTTGACGTACTGATAGACAGATCCCGTCGTACTTA
>JABCKJ010000518.1:0-13272 GCA_018850815.1 Asterophora lycoperdoides
TGGGGCGGCGCGCCTAGCAAAGTCGGCTTCGGTGCGCATGATGAAGTCCTGTGCCCGAGCCGCTTCCATCCACTGCTCCACTATCCGGTCGTCCGGGCGTCTGGTGGCAATGGCTCCGAGACGATTGTTGAGTTTCCAGTCCAGTCCCCGTCGGAACTTCAGGACGAGGGAGCGGCCGTCGCTGTAGTTTGCCTTCTTCCAAAGCGACCAGAAAGTATCGACATAGTCGTCGATCAGCCAGCTGTTCTGATAGTAGGCGTCCGACTCCAGTGCGAGCGACACATGGGCCTCTACATCCGGGTTGTGGAATTCCCATCAGAATTCCGCTGCGAAGGCCTTCCAGTTGGTGAAGCACTTCTCCACTCCTCCATGGTCAAAGACCCGGGCCACAAATTCGGCCGCCCGGCCATGCTGCATGAACGTCAGCACCGATCAGATGGTGGTCTAGTCATCCGGGAACTGTGAGGGTAGGAGTTCGGTACACAGCTCACAGGCTCTCATGAACTCTTCTCCGGTCGCCTGACTCCCATTGTAGACCGGAGGCAGTCTGTGGCTCGGGTGCGGGCTGCTTTCGCTTCAGCCTCCGCCTGGGCTTCAGCTCGGGCCTGCACTCTCGCCTCGGTGAGGATCTGGGTCCAGAGTTGGGCCAGATAGCAGGACAGTCCATCTCGGTCAGTGGGTATCAGCTCCGCCACTGGCAGAGGTGCTGGTGGTACAGGCTCGGGGGTCAGAGCCGGAGGGAGGGGGAGTTGGTGTCAAATGAGTGACAAGGCGATCCAAGATGGTCGAGTGGGCTTGGAAGGATTGGACGAGAGTGGACAGCGACGTTTCCAGGGCGGCTAACCACTGCTCGGTCATTGGAGGTGATGGAGCCCGTGACTGTTCCTCCATGGTTGGGTTGGTCGACATCTTGAGACGGGGCAAAGGGGCAAACTGGTGGGTGGGATGGCAATATGCAACAATGGCAGGGTGCTCTACACGCCGACGAATCTGCTGACCTAGCCGGGTCTCTAAGTACTCTCGTTATGCTGTAAGAGCAACCTTCGGGAGCGGACCGGGTCACACTGGCAAAGGGAATCCGAAGTTATATTGCTGGTACAGTATGGGGAACGTATATACTACGCACCTGGCAAAGGAAATCCGAAGATAATGAGAGTGGGGATCCCTTTGCCAGAGTGTCGATTATATGTGAGGACTGTACAGCACAACGAGGACCGACACGCAGATCATGCATGTCCGGACATGCGCCTTGGTAAGGCGCACCTCGTGTTGGAAGGAAAAAACAGGTGAGAGTGTGAAAGAGCAACAAATACCAATATGTACCTTGCACCAGTGCGAGCGAAGATGGGTGGTTGGGCACAGAGGTGGGCATTGGAGACGCACGGTCAGGCCCAACAAATGTTGTCCAGGCCTGACTGCCAGGTCTGACTCTCGGGTCTGACTGCCGGGTCTGAGAGTGTTCCCTGAGAGGTGCGTGGCAGTAGCAGTGGAGGTGTAGGGTCATATGGGGTATGTGGTGCGATGTGGACGACTGGTGGTGGTGGTGGAAAGATATCACATGGGTGGCGGCAGCATGCAGTGGTCAATGTTGGTGATGGTGAGGGGTAGTTGTGCAATGGGTGGTGCTTGGAAGTGTGTCTTGGCAACAGCAGGGGCTGTGGCTGGCCCTGAGAGGGTCCATGTGTCCATGGCAGCAGTGACGGTGTTGTCTATGTCGAGTTTCTCGAGGGAGATGCCGTTCTTCTTGAGTAGCTCCTCATACTTGTCATAGAGCCATTCGGTTTCCTCTGGGCTTAGCAAATCAAGCTCCTCCTGTGTGAATTTGTCAAATTCTTCGAAGGTGCTGAGGGGGTTGGTCTCATTGAAAAGATCCTCGTCGACGTAGTGCTGGGGATTGTGTTGATACGGCAGCCTGAGCACTGATGGCATATATTTCTGGAGCTCCGGCCTTTTAACTTCACTGCACATGCTCTGACTCCATTCTTTGCACTCAAATGTGTTCTGCTTCATGCCATCGTCCTCTTCAACATATTTCTGCTTGCCCTTGACATCTCCTTTGTTGCCCTCATCCCTTGACGCTGCTCTATAGCCCTTCCAGACCTCTTCGTACCTCCATACTCGTTTCTTGCCACTCTCCATCCTGAAGGTTGCCTCATAATCCTCCTCGTTGAAATACGTGTCATTGACATCAGTGTTAGCATCACTGTCATCCAAACTATGCCAGTGCTGCGTGACGTGGTGGCGGTGCAAGGTGGCCATGTCACAGCCGTTATTAAGGGTGTCAGCATTGATGTGGGAGGAGTAGGGGTGTGTTTCGAGGTGGTAAGGGATGTGGGCCACATCATCATCAATGTTTAGGTTCTGTGGGCCATGGCAGTCAGATTGGGGCATGCCGGGGTTGTAGGAAGGGTGAGGGTAATGGTCTAAGTCAGCTGTGTAGTCGTAGGTCAAATTCAAGGAGTTGGCACATCTGTGGAAGTCTGGGGGTGGGCAAAATGGAGGTCAACATCGACCACATCGTTTCTGACTGTAAAATTGTCATGTGTTTCGGAGTAGCAGGCATTGGGGTTGTTGTAGAGTGGGTATGAGTAAGTGTCAAGGTTGTAGGGGTGGCCATCGCTGTCGGGTGGTGGCGTATGAGTGCCCTTGTGGCCATTTTTGCCGTCTCATCCCTCCTCATACCTGATTTCTTCTCCCCCTTCTCCTCTTGTCATGTCCGCTTTGTCTACCATGCCCTCTCCATTGCTATAACTGCTATCAAAGTATATCTGGTCATTGTATATTTGCCCCAAGTTAGGTTCATCGTACACGTTAATGCGTGCATCATCGTACTTGTATCCATTATCCGTCATCTTCATAGCCATCTGGAGCACCTGAGTAGTCATTGGAGTCATTGTAATTGTCATAGATGTTGTTGTAGTAGTATACTATTGAGGCATGGTGGCCGACGTTCAATGTTGGGGGGTGTTCTCTCGAGTCTGCTGGCAGAGTCAGTCAGTGCGGCATGGGCAGCAGCTGTCTCCTCGCAAATGCGGTGTTTCACCGCATCTCACACTCAGCACGGTGTTTCATAGGTTGCAAAATTTTGAAGTCTGCTGGCAGTCATTGGTGTAGGCGGTGGGGGGTCTCAGGCAACGTGGAGTCGTGCGAATCACACTCTCATCACCAAGATGGAGACAGTTGGTCTCGAGCTAGCAGGGAGCAGCAGCGGAGTGGACAGTAAAGTGGCAAATTGTGTATATTGGTGGGTAAGTCTGAGTGATAGATATGTAGCTACGGTGCAAAGCCACCAAGCGAGTTCAGACTCTGCTTGGCTGGCTCTGCCAGCACTGCCACACCATCCCACAGTTCTTTCATTGTTTGTGGGTGCACCGCAATAGCATCTCCTTTCTCTGCTCTCAGAGCAAAGATACGATGCTGTAACACTACAGCTCCATAGTGCAATTTTACCTTATGGACTGCAGCAAGATTTTTTCATGTCTGCAAGGCCGTCCCACACTCAGGTACATGATGCTTTTCTTCTTTCGTTATATTTCATATGATGAGAATCGAAGCGAACTGATCATTGAATTTCCAGATTGCACACTATCCTTCATCCTTCAGCACTGGAACTTGTCCATCAAAGAAATCAAGGATGTGAAAGATTTCAAACACTCAGGCAGACCTCACTCTTCCATGTGGTCCAGTTGGTCCCATCCAGAGGTTCGTCCAGTTTAATAATTCTGCTTGGCATTTCTTTCATATCAATTTTGACCAACTGTCTTGCCAAAGTTGTTGAGCCACTCGTAGTCAAAGATGCGGTTATAGAATCAGTCATATTGATTGATTAAAGGCCGGGGCCTATAACCTTTTAGCAGCAAGTAGGTAGAAGCCCATGAAAGTATGGGCTAAGTGATAATAATTCTGTTTTACTATGTAAAACACTTATTTATATACTTGTTGTGTCTTACATGTCATCACAAGTATTAGTCATCTTTGCTCTGGGTAACAGAGGCCTTTAGCATCACCCAGCTTGCTATATTTAACTCACAGCTTATTTCCCAACACAAAGTGTTGCCTTCTCCTTCTTTCCAATCTTGCCTCCCTCGTCACACACCTTTTGCTCTTATTCTGTATTTTCACCACCATCACTCAACCCTCCGCTTAATATCACCACCTTTCCAGCCCTTCTCAATTACTAACAACTTTTTTCTCTGTCTCCCATAGGTCCCGCACAGTCTCTCTGCTGTTTCCATGCCCTTGGGTGCACAGAACAATATCATTCAAGAACATATCCTGATCATATTGTGAGAGTATTTATTTTATACTCATACTTTGGCCTAGATCCTTTATTGTGATGATAAACTGAACATAGTTACAGTTTGATCATGACTGTTATCTTGAAGAAATGTTACAGTTAGAACAATGATCATATTCTGCATTTTTTTTACAAGATCTACTATGATCCAAGGCTGGAAACACATTGAATTTGACTTGGATGTAGTGTGTTTCCTTTCTCTGATACGATGAAAAATATGTTCAGACCATATGGTGAACTATCTGGTAATTATATCTTTCATGTCTTTATCAGATGTCCACAATATAATTTTAGATGATATGATAAACCACATGGTAAACACATGTTGCATGTCATCAAAGCATGTCTACCATAGGATCCAGAATCATATGATAAACCTCATGGTAAACACCTGTCATAGCATTTTCACAATATAAGCTTGGATCATATAGTGAATCATATGGTGAACATATGTTGTATATCTTTATAAGATTTTTTACAATATGATCTAGATTGAAATGAAGGATTTGATCTTGAACCATATTGGGCATTTGGGATTATATTGTGAAATCTATGGCCAGTAGGATATTAGACAAGATCAAATGCTCAATTTCAACTTGTATCATATTGTTAAAGTTCTGTAAACACATATAACATATGTTCACTATATGATTCACCATGTAATCCAAAATCATAGTCTGGAAATGTTATGACATGTGTTTACCATGTGGTTCAGCATTTAATCCTAGGTCATATTGTGAAAATGCTTTGATAACATTCAACATGTGTTTACCATGTGGGTTATCATATCATCCAAGACCGTATTGTAGGCATCTGATAAAGACATGAAAGATATGATTACCAGATGGTTTATCATATGGTCTAAACATATTCTGCATATTGTCAGACAAAGGAATCAAATCACATCCAAGTGAAATTCAAAGTGTTTTCAGCCTTCTATCACAGTAGATCTTGTAAAAAAATGCAGAATATGATCATTGTTCTAACTCTAACATTTGTTCAAGATAACAGTTATGATCAAACTGTAACTAGGTTCAATTTATCATCACAATAAAGGATCTAGGCCAAAGTATGAGTATAAAAGGAATACTCTCACAATATGATCAGAATATGTTCTTGAATGATATTGTTCTGTGCACCCAGTGTGTAAACTGGCTTCTCTGTCCAATTCTAGCAATGAGTCAATGACTTGCGCTAGCATTGGGATGTCGCAGAATCTTTCCCATAGTCTGAGAGTTCTGCCATTGTCGTGACCTGGAATATGTTGTTTATGAGTCCCACATTCAATATATTATCACAATAAAGGATCCAGGCCAAAGTATGAGTATAAAAGGAATAATCTTACAATATAATCAAAATATGTTTTTGAATAATATTGTTTTGTGCACCCAGTGACTGGTTGCAACCGGTCGTGCTATGACCAGTCTTTCAGGGTCAAAATTACTATTATGGACTCATTTTGATGGTAATAAATGCGCCAACAACCTGTTATAAGCGGTTGTAATGCAGTCACTGTTGCTGTAATTTTTTTTTTCAAAGACCGGTTGCAGTCAGGTCATGCCAAATATAGGTCAAAAGCCCAACCTAACACAATTCTCAAACACTGAAGAGAACATAATTGAGGTGAGTATGGAAGGCTTGCGTGATATTATCTGCAATTGCAAGAGGTTCTAAAATCACTTGAATCCTGGATAAAATGAGTCAGCCTGTCGAAGAGCAATAGGCAAAAAAACACACTTTGCAAGGCCATGACAAAACCAGGAATTCTTCAAGATCTTGATAATCTCATCCGCCTTCTCTATTGCATCCTGAGCTTTACCTGCAGCAACTCAGAGCTTTTTCTCATGCTGCCAGACACACAAGATTACAGAGCCCTTGACCTTAAGAAGACGTGATGTAGCAAGATAGTGGGTGATCCACTGAGTGATGATGGGAAGGATCAAGGACCAGGCCTTTTTTTTTGTAGGTGATCTTCATCTCATTAGTGTGCAGGGCCAAGGCAGTTCCATGGTTATTAAATCACTTTATGATTTCAAGACACTGCACAATGATGAGAAGTAAATCATACTTCGAGGTGAGAAAATCACCAATAACCGGAATGATCTGATGTGCTCAACAGACCAAAATATGATCCACGGATATTACTGTTGCAATAATTGTCTCTTTTTTTTCTCATTACACTCATCGTCTGTACACCATGCGATGACCACGACACTATTTTTTTTGACCATGTAATCGATGTCTCTAAGAACCAATTCAAGAAGTCAATCACCAGTTTCTGGTTCACTGGTCATGTTATGAGTGCACACAAAATATGGCTGGAGACTGAAAAGTGAGTGCTTAGCTTTGAATTCTTGTAGAAATGACTTATTTTGTTATCTGCAGTCATCACCATCGACACCACATGGCCCTTGCAATATTCTTCCACCCATCACATTGTCCTGTTACAAGCAGCCCCTCCACTGCTGCTCTTACTGTTTTTTCAATCTTTGTAGCCTTGCCATCCAGAACCTGCCTGACAACACATGCCGATCTGACATCTTGACATTGGAGTGGCACCACTTCTTTATGAACTTCTGCATTTCAGGATTATTGGCAGCGTTCCATGCAATTCCACAAGCCATGAAGAGCTTGCATGTGTTAACATTGAATTTGGCCTGAGCCTGTGGGTTCAGAAGCTCATTAAGGCTGGTATTTGTGTATTTCATAGGACGGCCACTGGTTGGAAGAGGTGTCAATGGTGTCGCTAGAGTTACAGGTGGGCAGTGAGAACTAGAAAAATGCAAAGGCCCAGTAGGCATTGTTGGCATAGCAGCACCATATTTTCTTTTCCAATGATCAGAAGAGCATTGGCATGTTCTTGTGGGGTGAAGACTATGCATTTATTAAGGTGAGTCTCCAGCTTTTTCTACTTTCCACAGATTGGCTCAATGTCATGCAGTGCTATGGTTTATGAGTCACAAGATCAGTGACTCTTGCTGCATGAAGCAAAAAGTACCACATACCTTTATCCAATTTTTCCCATTCACTTCGTGTCGGGTTGCCTTCAGCAGCCATTGCATTCATTTGGCAGATTTTGGCTATTACACAGGCCTTACACCATGCATTCAGATGAGTATAATCTGTCTTGTACTTCGTCCGATTGGAATGAAAGAAGTTTCACACAGAAGATTTTGGGGCATGGGTGGCAAGTTTTCATTAGTACTTTGAGGACTGACACTGTATATACTATATTTCTGCAATCTATTGCCTTCTCCACCTGCCTTCAACATCAACAATACAGCAACAAACATTGGAGTCTGTTGCTCATACCATACAGAGCAAGCAGATGTAATATAAAATAGCGTGACTTTGACCCCAATTGACCTTTATTGACTGACTCTGTCAAATAGGTCTGACACACTGATCAGGTCAATTGGGTTTAAACAACACTGTCCCGGACGAGGCCATGGACAATTGCGAGTCTTCACACACATCTGGCTCAGGCTCCCACAGCAAGATGAACATAGAAAAATGTGATGATGGAGGTCTCATGGCCATTGTATGCTGCCACGATATCCCTCTCTTCACAGCCAACATTGATACACCTGAAGAGCAGCAGAAGTATGGTGTTGCATTGCTCAAGCATCTGGATACTTTGATACCACCTGTGGCCACACTTGACACCCTTTACAATGTCATCTGCGTTTTATCACATAGTCTTGCATTTGTGAGCAAGCATTCATAGTTTGTACGGTTGTCATGTCTGCTAACTGCTATGTTTAGTATGACTATCTGCAAGCCTCTCTCATTAAATGGATGATATTTGCAACAGGTGCAATGCATACCTACGCTCATGAGTGGGCCTGTCAATTGGTTTACAACCCTTGCATTCATCTTGGACTGGGTCTCTCTGATGGTGAATGAGTTGAGCAGCTCTGTTTGCACATGCAGAAACTCATCAGTATCACTCAATCATCTGTGGTATGGACCTCTGAACAATCTTACCAAGAAGAGCAAGACATGAAAGTAGACCAGGGAATGCCAAGAAGCCTTTGACAAGCTGAAAGGTGAATTCCTGAAAGCACCCATCCTTTTCATGCCTGACAAGTTAAAAAACCCTTCTTCATCGAATCCGATGCTTCAAAATTTGCCACTGGGGCAGTATTATGACAACAGGACATCAATGGAGAATGGCACTCTTGCGGCTATATTTCCCACTCCTTTGACTCGACACAAAGAAATTACCAAATCTATAATCAAGAACTCCTGGGGATTGTACAGGCCTTGGAAACCTGGCAACATTATCTCCAAGGATTTTCCCACCCAACAACAATCCTGTCCAATCACAAGAATCTCACGTATTTCCAAACAGCACAGAAATTAGAAGACAAGCCCGATGGAGCCTATTCCTTTCAGAATATGACCTGAAACTAGTCCATGTTCCTGGATTGCAAATTGTACAATCTGATGCACTCTTTCAAGGTCTTTACACTCCCCCACCTATGCTATCAGAGTTCAAAGACTCCAATCGGATTCTTATGACTGTCCAAGCCCACTTTTTACAGCCAATTTGGCTTGGAATGGTCCAGTCCAAGTCCGAGGAGTCCAATTGAAATATGGTCAGACTATCAGATTCTGATCAGAGTCTGTCCAAGAGTAGTCCAATCAGAATCTGTTGGACAGTCAGACTCTGATCTGACTGGTTTTGGAAATACCAGGGTGCTTATTTAATTGGGTAAAAGTATTAGCACTCATCTGGAGTTAAACCCAAGACCTATTGGCAAATTGTTGCTCAAGTAAAACACACATTACCATTAGACTAGCTGGCTGTTGAAATCTTCAACAGTAACCTATATATATGACCTTGCAACTTGCACTGGCATCTGTCATGCCATTTGTTATTTGATTGTTTATTTGTTTATATTATTTCCCCTCCCTCCCCACACCACCACCACTGCAGCTGTGGCTGTGATAACATGGCTACCTGTGAACACAGACACTCACGACAAACACAACTGGCATCCACGAGGGAGCAGGGGGGATGGATGCACGAGGGCAGACCCCAGATGGGGGAGAGCTGCAAGGTACGTGGCCTGTCCACAGCCCCACCATGTCTGTGGCTGACAATGTGTGTGAATGCTGGCCCATCGCCATCGCCATGGCCACGTTATTCTGCAGGCATGCACTGGCATCCCGCAGCACTCCAACCATGCCTACCACATCACACACGTGAGCACGCCCACCATGCATCACACCTGCCCTGCCCACTCATGGTATGTCCCCTGCAGCTCACAGTGCCCCAGCACTGACATCCGCATACACAACGCCTGCCTACAGGTGTCAGGTCAGCACACAATGCTCCCAGAACTGCCGCAATACCGCCACAAGTGCCACAAGACAGCCACAATGCCTCCAGAACTGCCGTTGTGCACCCACGGCCCCCATGATGCTGTCATTCAACGCTGTTGCCCTCACGCTGCAATGGCTCTCTCTGCCATGGCCTCCACAACACCATACGTGCATCCACAGCACTGCTGACACCCCTACAACACTGCCACAACTGCCACAACTGTGTAGGCAGACCCACAAAGCCCCCACAACACTGCTTTGACCTTCCCACCTCCCCACGGCTGCCACAATGCTGTACGCGCACCCACAGCACTGCCTTGACCTCCCACAGCTGCTTCCGCTACGATGGGCATACTGAGCAGGCTTTCTTTGCTGTCACCAGCCTGGGCAAGCAGGACATGATTCTTAGGTACAGCTGGCTCAAGGAGCACAACCCGGAGATCGACTGGACGACCAACAAGGTGAAGATGAGCCGCTGCCCATCACGCTGCGATACCTGCTGAGAGGAAACCAAGCTGGAACGTCGGGCTAAAGCGAGGATTCGTGCTGCCATCCGAGGGTGTCCATCTGAAGGTCTCCCGTTGAGCAAACCTGAACTCCAGGCCCCATGCTTCGAGGCTGACGATGATGCTGACGCCAACGAGCTCCTCCCGTTCACTCCCTTCATGGAGGAAGAGCCTAACTCCAAAGTTCTTGGGCCATCCAGCTCAGAGCCCTGGGAGTTTGAGCGTATAGAGGCCTTCCTGGATGGCGACCGCATCTATGCCACAGTCGTACACCCCACCCTGTCTGCTGAACACATCCGGGCCAGCCAGACCACCTTCCAACGGTTGGCTGAGGCATTCACAGCCAACTCCGCCCCAAAGTTGTTCTGAGATGTGGTTCTGAACCACCTCCATGATTACGAGAACATCTTCTCCAAGGCTTCGTTCGACTCGCTCCCTGACCGGAAACAGTGGAACCATGCCATACAACTCCTACCTGACTCCTTACTCTTGGGTACGAAGGCCTATCCTCTGTCACCAGCTGAGCAAGTTGAACTCGATGCGTTCCTCGAGGAGAATCTCGCTTCTGGATGAATCTGCCCTTCCAAATTGCCCATGGCTTCGCCCGTCCTCTTCATGAAGAAGAAAGATGGATTGCTCTGTTTGGTGCAGGACTACTGGACCCTCAACGCAATCATGGTGAAGAACCGGTACCCCCTACCCCTCATTAGCGAACTGGTCAACAACCTTTGCGGGGCCTGGTACTTCACCAAGCTGGACGTCTGGTGGGAATACAACAATGTCCGCATCAAGGAGGGTAATGAGTGGAAGGCTGCTTTTTGGACAAACCGTGGTCTCTTCGAGCCATTGGTTATGTTCTTTGGGTTAACCAATAGCCCTGCCACCTTCCAGACCATGATGAATGACATCTTCCCTGATCTGATTGTGGAAGGTGTTGTTTGCGTGTACCTCAATAACATCCTGATTTGTACTCGGAATTTAGAGAAGCACCGTCGTGTGACACGCCTAGTCCTGGACCGGCTCTGCAAACACCAGCTGTTCTCAAAACCCGAAAAATGTGAATTTGAGCAGACAAAGGTCTAGTATCTTGGTCTAATCATTTTGCATGGGACAGCGGAAATGGACTCGGTCAAGGTGGCTGAAGTAATGGACTGGCCCCCCCCCCCCTCCAAGAACAAGAAGGAGGTACAAGCCTTTCTAGGTTTCACCAACTTCTATCGCCGTTTTATACAGGATTTCTCCCACCACGCATGACCACTCTTTGACCTGATGGGTAAAGATGTCATGTGGCGCTGGGGAGAATCCAAGCAGTCAGCCTTTCAGTGCCTGAAGGAAGCAATCACGTCTCACCCTGTCCTCATGTTCCCCGATGACAACCGCCCCTTTCGCATTGAAGCAGACTCATCCGACTTCGCCACCGGTGCAGTCCTGTCACAGGAATTGCCGGAGAATGGGAAGTGGCACCCGGTTGCCTTCTAGAGTTTGAACACTGTTGAACAGAACTACAAGAGCCATGACAAGGAGATGTTGGCCATCATCCGGTTGCTGGAGGAGTGGCGGCACTTTGTCAAAGGCGCCAAGCACAAGGTGGAGATATGGACGGATCACAAGAACCTCGAGTATTTCCTCACTGCCAAGAAGCTCAACCAACGGCAGGCTCGATGGTCCCCCTACCTGGCCAACACCGTGGCCAAAGCAGCTCAGTTGGTCAAGGCCTCTCAGATCGCCGATCACTCTCTTTGCTTTGGCAAGTGGGGGGAGGAGAATGGCCTGCTCACATTTTGCGGACGCATCTATGTCCCAAATGTAGCAGATCTTTGTCGTTGGATTGTTGAGCAGCACCACGACTCGAAGATTGCAGGCCATCCAGGTCGCTGGAAAATGTTGGAGTTGGTGTCGCGCAACTATTGGTGGCCACAGATGCTGCGCTACATCGGATCCTATACCAGCACCTGTGACATGTGCCTCCGGACCAAGCCTCGTTGTCAACCTCCTATCGGAGAACTGCAGCCTCTTCCCATCCCCAAGGGCCAATGGAACATCATATCCATGGACTTCATCACTGAGCTCCCCGAGTCGAATGGGCACAACGCTATTATGAACATGGTGAACTCGGTTGGAAAGCAAGCGCACTTTATCGCCTCCCTCCCATACAACCTGTACTGCCCTGGGCGTAGCTAACCTGTACCGTCGACATGTCTGGAAATACATGGGTTGCCGGATGTGTCCATATCCGACTGGGGTCCGCAGTTTGTGGCTGAGTTCACGTGCGAGCTCTACCAACTCCTTGGGATCAAGCTCTCCTCATCCACTGCGTACCACCCTCAGACGGACGGCCAGACTGAGCGTGTCAATCAGGAACTGGAGCAGTTTTTGCGGGTATTCTGCAATGAGTGCCAGAATGATTGGAAAGACCTCCTGCCTGACACAGAGTTCAGCTACAACAACCACGTCCACTCCGCCACTCAGCAGACCCCATTCCTACTGGACACAGGACACCACCCACACATGGGCTTTGAGCTGCGCCGAGCCACGTCCAAGAACGAGTCAGCTGAGGAATTTGTAGAGCGGATGCAGGCAGCTCAGGAGGAAGCTAAAGCGGCTCTAACCAAGGCAAAGGATGACATGGAAAGGTACTACAATCAATGACACGTTCTTGCCCCCGAGTATGCCCCTGGAGACAAGGTTTATTTGGACACGATGGACATCACGACTACTTGCCCATCCAAGAAGCTCTCCCACCATTATCTCGGCCCCTTCATTGTGCAGCAACAGGTTGGCCGCCTAGCCTATTGCCTCATCCTCCCTCGGTCCATGAGTCGTATCCACCCGGTGTTCCATGTGGTGAAGCTCTTGCCAGCCATCTCGGACCCCATTCCAGGTTGCCAGCCCAATCCCCCACCTCCCCTGGAGATCATTGACAATGAACCGCATTATGAAGTCAAAAAGATCCTTGATAGTGTTATGGAACGTCTTGTAGTATATATTATTTACACTTTACTATACTTTACTTTACATTTACTTTACATTTACTTTTCATTTCGCTTTTCCTTTGCTTACATAAGTCACGTGACTTTCATCTCATCGATTAGATAGTGTTAGTCATCGGGTATTACATAGCATGACATCATTACTGCG
>JABCKJ010000519.1:0-13267 GCA_018850815.1 Asterophora lycoperdoides
CACCGAAGTATAACACCAACTCTGTCTGTCTCTGGCTTTCGCCCTTCATAGGTACACCTATGTCCGACCACTGTGATCTCATCACAACAGACAAATGCTTTTGGTCCAGAAAAGGTTCCTCCACTATGCTTCATTCTCTGCGCCACTCGGTTTACAACTTGCATGTGTTCCCATACAAATCTATGAATGCCAGAATTCTCTTCAAGCATCTCGTAGCCTCCCCCAGGCAACTCATAACGCGTCTGCTCAGGTTTTGAAGGTGGCATAGGCGCCGCCACAGTCCTCTACGTCAGAGGCACAGAGAAATCATCTCTAAGGTACCACCTTGGAACGGAAGCTCATCACACAGTATATGAGGCCGAGATCGTAGGCTTCACCTTGGGATTACACCTACTGGCGAACCTCACCAGATGAGTTGACGCTTTGGTTGTTATTAGCAGCGACAGCCAAGCCACTATTTGGGCACTCAATAACCAGCCACCGCATCCGGCACACTACCTTCTCGACCACGTCCACTTGGCTGCTGAGAAGCTCCACATCACGCAGGATTGCATCGTCCGCAGGGCTGAACGCCAGGTGGCAAAATGCACTGGTACTGACTGGATTGATTGCACTCACAAAATAATCAATCTGCAGGTACACTGGACCCCAGGACATCTCAGCTTTGCCCCCAACAAATGTGCTGACAAACTTGCCAAGGAGGCCTCCCAGGGTGCTTCTAGCCCCCCAAAGAAGTTACCTCCCTACCTCCACCACTCCCCTCTCCTCTCCAGCATTTCAGCCCTGTGCCAACAACATCTCACCTCCCTCAAGTCCCGCTGGAAGCGACACTGGGCTGACTCCCCATGTTACCGGCTTGCATGCTTGATCGATGAGTCTCAACCATCCAGAAAGTTCCTCAAGCTGGTCAAGAGCCTTGACCGCTGCCAGTCTGCCATCATCACCCAACTCCACACGGGACACTTGCCGCTCAACCAACACCTATTCCGGATCTGCCAATCTGAGACTCCCACCTGCCCCCACTGCGAAGGCCTCACAGTTGAGGCTGTGCATCATTACCTGATGGAGTGCCCACACTATCACCATGAGCGACACCGCTATCTGCGACAGAAACTTGGACACAAAGCTGAGTCCCTCTCCTATCAACTCTCCTGCCCCAATGCCCTACCATACCTTCCCAGATACATTCATGCCACCAAGCGCTTCAAGACAACAGCCGAGTCTGCACGCAAGCCTGCCCCACCCCTCCGACCCGCTAACCCACCCCACACTTAGTTTCCCTCCCCCTACTCTTACTCTACCCCTCCTCTAATTCAGTCTCATAATGGCATCCGACATCACCACTTTCTGACTCCTACTGACCATTACAGGTTCCTACTTGGTTATGTGCACATCGCACTGCTCGTTTCAAACCCCTGCCCGCCCCGCGGGCTATCATAGCTGACCTAACATTTGCTCTCCTCTCGCTCGTGACTTACGGGTTCTTAACAGGGGAGTGCAGTCTAAAACGGTCTGGAATATTCTGGCCCACTCATTCTCTACCAAAAGCGGGAGGGGGGTGGCATTCTGCGGCTCTCATAGGTAATTACCAACTGGCTGTACCGTGTAACATAGATGCTACGTGCCTGCAGCACATTAATTGATACAAAAAAAAAAATCCTGCATGAAACAATGATAGAAGTTGGTAAAACCTAGAAAGGCTTGTACCTCCTTCTTGTTCTTCAAGGGTGGCCAGTCCGCCACTCCAGCCACCTTTGAGTATAAATCAGAATGTCATCGAGGTACACACACAACACCTTCTGCAATCAGATCATGGAAGAGGTCGTCCATCATGGTCTGGAAGGTGGCAGGGCTGTTAGTCAACCCGAAGAACATTACCAGTGGCTTGAAGAGACCACAGTTTGTCCAAAAAGCAGCCTTCCACTTGTCGCCCTCCTTGATGTGGACATTGTTGTAGCCCCACTGGATGTCCAGCTTGATGAAGTACTGGGCCCCGCAAAGGTTGTTGACCAGTTCGCTAATGAGGGGTAGGGGGTACCAGTTCTTCACTGTGATTGTGTTGAGGGTCTGATAGTCCTGCACCAAATGGAGCGATTCGTCCTTCTTCTTAATGAAGAAGACGGGCAAAGCCATGGGCAATTTGGAAGGGCGGATCCATCCAGAAGCAAGATTCTCCTTGAGGAACGCATCGAGTTTGACTTGCTCAGCTGGTGACAGGGGATAGACCTTCATACCTGAGGGTGAGGAGTCAGGTAGGAGTTTTATGGCATGGTCCCACTGTTTCCAGTCAGGGGAGCAAGTCGAACGAAGCCTTGGAGAAGACGTCCTTGTAATCGTGGAGGTGGTTCAGAACTGCATCTCGGAATGACTTTGGGGTGGAGTTGGCCACGAATGCCTTAGCCAACCGTTGGGAGGTGGTCTGGCTGGCCCGGATGTGTTCAGCGAGCAGGGTGGAGTGTACAACTGTGGCATAGATGCAGTCGCCCTCCAGGAAGGCCTCTACACGCTCGAACTCCTGGGGCTCTGAGCTGGATGGCCCTGAAACTTCGGGGTCAGGCTCTTCCTCCATGAAGGGAGTGAACAAGATGAACTCATCAGCGTTGGAGTTGTTGTCAGCCTCGGAGCATGGGGCCTGGAGTTTGCTCAACGGAAGACCTTCAGATCGACACGCTTGGATGGCAACACGAACCCTTGCTTTAGCCCGTTGTTCCAGCTTGGCATCCTCTTGGCAGGTGTCGCAACATGACAGGCAGCAGCTCATCTTTACCTTGTTGGTCATCCAGTTGATCTCTGGGTTATGCTCCTTAAGCCAGCTATACCCGAGGATCATGTCCTGCTTGCCCAGGCTGGTGACAGCAAAGAGAGCACGCTCAGTGCGGCAATCAAAAATGTATTGGTGTCTTCTACAGAGAGGGGTGCGAACCGATTACAACTAGACAACGGGGGCGTACTGGTCAACCGTTGCGCGACTAAAAATCCTCCTTGGTCTCCAGTGCAGGGTGCTCTCCCTCCTTGGGCGGGGGTGAATGGGACTCGGCTGCTAACGGATCTTTACGTGCTAACAGTTGCATGATGGTGTTATCCAGCTCCTTGGCAAGCATGTGGTGGATATCTCAGCATTGGGGGCAGTCACGAGCAAAATGCCCCTTTCTCTGGCAGCAGTGGCAGACAATGTCTGCCATAGCCATCCGCATCTGCAAAGTGTCAATGTCCATCAGGACGCCCATGGGTAGTGCTCGGGGAGTCGGGGTAGAGGTGGCTGCCATTGGAGGTGCTCGTACGGGTGGCGACAGGGCCATGTAGGCAGTGGAGGGCCGGACTGCAGAGAAGGAGGAAACAGGGGGCTGCCATTGTATCAGAGGGGCACTAGCAGAGACAGCCTAACACTCAGGCTTGGTGGGAGCAAGGGGGGCCCGCCAAGCGAAATTGTCCTCAGTTTGCATGAGGAAGTCCTGGAATCTAGCTGCCAGAAACCACTCCTCGACCTAGGCATCGTCAGGGTGTCCAGTGGTGATCTTTTGGAGGCGACTGTTTAGCAGGAGTCTAACCCTCGACAGAACTTCATCACCAGATGCTGTCTATCAGGGTACTGAGACTTGACCCAAAGCGTCTTGAAAGAGTCGATGTACTGGTCGATAGTGCGACTGCTCTGGTAGTACCTGGACGGTTTCAGGGCTAGCAAGGCATTGGCGATCTTATTTGGGTCATAGAACTCATCCACGAAGGTGGAGACAAAGGAGTTCCAGTCAGGGAAGAGCTTCTTGATGCCACTGTAATCGAAGATGCATGATACAAACTCGGCGGCTCGACCATGCTGCATGTAGGTCATGGCCCACCCGATCTTGACATGGTCATCTAGGAACTGCCTAGGGCAGAGGCTCATGTACAGGTTGCACGCATAGATGAAGTCTTGTCCTGTAGCCCGAGAACTGTCATCTAGAGATGTGAGATGTTCCTCAGGGGAGCCCAGAGGCGTCAGCGGGTCAGGAAACTCTGGGTTGGACATCTCGAGGTGGGAGGTGGTTGACAAGTCGACAAGTGGGACGTGGTATGGGCTAGGGAGCTCACAACGTAGCAGTCACGCTTGCTAGGCTTGTGCACCGTGTCAGGCCTCAAAAAAGACTTGTTATGCTGTAAGGGCAACTCCTACAGTGGAGCAGATCACACTAGCAGAAGGAATCCGAAGTTTTATTAACCAGTAATAGGTAATAGTAAGTAATGGCGCACCTAGCAGAAGGAATCCAAAGATAACAAGTCTGAGGAGCCTTCTGCCGAGGCGCGCTGATAGCTACCAAAAAACTATACAGTAAATGATCCAAAAAATGTGATTACATAATATGATGTCACTTGGGTGTGCACTGCGTGCTCTGATGATGTCATCACCTGGCAAAGTTTTGAAAGTGGTCCAAAAAGAGGAACATGAGACATAATGTCACTTGGGTGTGCACTGTGCACTCAACTGATGTCACGGGTGGGCGAATTCTGAGAGACAAGGAGACCTGTCCATTATGTTAGGTCTCCTTACAAGACCTGCCTGTTATGGGAGGTTTTCCTCTAGGCATCAGTTCATCAGGGAAAATCAGTATTCTCCTGACAGGAAGACTATGATCACCTCATGGATGTGGTGTACTTGTCCTTGAAGGAGCAATTGGACGAGTGCACATGTTGTGTCCGCAGTCTGAAAGTTAAGAAAATTGATGGTACAGTATCTGGATGTTTTATCTGCATATTGCGCTGAGCTAAGTTGTTACTCCAGATTGGTAGATGCACAAGCTTGCAAAAAATGGATCATCCCGTGCATGATGAAATCACAGTCATCGATGCTACCTGAGGACTGGGACAATACACCTTTGACAACTAATCTAGGTGAAGAAATGCACTACTGGATGAATAAACAGACCGGTATCAAACTTAAGATAGCAGAAGAAATTGAATCATATGTTTTGTGTGTATCTCTTCTCTTGTCCATGTGTTTTGATGCCTTCTTTTTTTCTCAGTGCATGGGCCATGGATCTTGATACAGCTGACAAGATACAGTGCTCACTCAAGACTGGCATTCTATCCAATCTGCAGACAACCCAGGTGCACCACAACTCTCATAACACGCAATGTCAGTCGGCAATCATGCAGAAAGCAGCAAAGATATCAAAGGACCAAGCTGAGGTGAACAGGTTGAAGGCAGAGCATGAGGAAGAGAAGGAGAATCGGTGGCAGTTGAAGCTTAAGCAGCAGGCCATTCAGGTGCAGTTGGACTTGTTATCTGGCAAAGCAGGGCAAGAGCTACAAATATCAATAGTGATTCTGATGTGAGCTCATGTGGAAGGGTCAAAAGCACTCCTCATTGTAGGCATTCTCCTCCTTGTACATTGCATTCTTGGTTCAACATTATTGCATTCTTGCTGACAGATAATAGAACCTGGTACTAGGATTGTGACTATGACAATGGAAACTAGCTTGCTCCAGCACTCAGAAACTCCACAAGCGCTGCTCACCCCCCATCTTTGGCAAGCCCTGTCCAAGCCAAGACTTACCTAACTCCACCAGGCACATTAGAGGCAGCAGAAACTTTACCAGTCATGCCGTCTTTGTTCACAGACATGCTGAACTCAAGCACACTACACCCGTATGAGCTTGCAGAATTTAATTGGCTCAGTTTTCCTCTGCTGGCATCCTTTTCTCCAACACGCCTCTTTGGTGAACTCAACGCCCATACACTACCATCGTCATCTCTGCCAATGTGCCACTTTGACAATGTTGAGATTCACTTACCTCCATCATCTCCGCCAGCACCACTCACCGATGATTTTGATTCTGATCCTCTAGGATCAACCTCATGGGACACATTTCTTCTACCTCCCCCTCCCACGTCACCAGTCTCTTCATTGCCCACCAACTTCCTCAGTTTTGATTTTGATTTCCATTCCTTAGTACAAATCCAATCTGCCGCCACCTCAAGCAATCTGTCTGCCGCCATTGCTGCCTCCTGCAATATTTCCAACATTGCAGGGCTATCTGACTTGAAAGAGTTTCAGGCTGCTCAAAAGTCTGCCAGTCGTAACCGGAGCCACAGATTGGACATTGACGAGAGGGATATACTTCCTGAAGGAAGTCGCTGTGAGCCAAGGAAGAGTATGCGCTTGCTTGAAAGCCTTCAGTAATTATAGCTTCAGATTAAGTAAACCCTTTGCTCTCCATGTAAATATAGTGTAGACTAGATATCTGTGTGTCTATGTACTCTGGTTGACTTCGAAGACTTCAAGTAGCTTTGAACTAAGTTAGAAAAAAGTACTTGGTTACAGTCCTTATAGAATTGACATTGTTTATGATTTCTCCAATGATATGAGTTTCATCTATGTAATACTTGACTTCGGAAGATGTGTATATGATTCAATAAACAGCGCGAAGCCAGGAGTGCAGTGTCTTTGTTTGTGGTGACGAATGTGCAGCCACCTCGGTCTTCAGCCTGTGGCCCAAGTGGGGGGAACATGTGCCACTTCGTTTAAATTTTGCCGTGAATCGTGATATCATTCATTCTCAGTCCATTCATCCAGTATACGACACATCGAACAGGTGAATCGCGACACAGTGTCACTCTTTCTGATGAATGTGCCGCACTTGAAGCATTCCTAATTGGGTGTGTGTGTCATTTTTGGCAGGTCCCAGTCAAATCCGATTCACCTTTTGTGGTGTGAATCTGATGAGCGCACTGGGGGGGGGGGGGGGGGTGTTGCCCACTGAGGCACTGAAGATTGTTTTCAGAGGTGCTCCAGGGAAAATCCTGATTTTTGGAACCATTGTCTTACAATCTCTCCCTTTTCTCTCTTTTTTGGCAAATTTCCAGTTTCCGATACCCAGTACAATGGGGAGAAAACCGTGCACGCGATATATTTCTGCTTATATGATGC
Source organism: Asterophora lycoperdoides (assembly GCA_018850815.1). Lineage (NCBI taxonomy): Eukaryota > Fungi > Basidiomycota > Agaricomycetes > Agaricales > Lyophyllaceae > Asterophora > Asterophora lycoperdoides. The sequence continues at coordinate 6,906 of JABCKJ010000519.1, forward strand.
GCCGTGCCCGAAGGGATCCATACGCCAAAATCAAGACCAAGCAAACAAGACTAAATGGCATGGCAACCCTTGTGGCAACCTATACTGATCCGTGTCATAGCCTCAGTGGTGCCTCTGCCAGTGCGGCTGAGATTTATTGCAAACACACCCGTCGATTCGCTCTTCAAGGAACATCGAACTCAGGGGAGTAGAATATATGGTGCTCTACTACTTCTATGTCCAGCACTTACGACAATGCTCATCTTTGAGCTCAGACATAATAGCAGATGCTTATAATGCATGAGTCTTGGTGCTTTTGAAATTTGATCAAGGCGATTGACAGTTGTTGCTCTGGGGCTGATCGTTTCTAAATTCTAATGTTTCCAGTTTGAGTAGGCTCATCGCACCGCCATAATCACCCAGCCAACAAGGCCCTATATAAACACCGTCTACACCTCTACTTTTTCTCCATCAATAGGCTGGCCTGTTCCTTAACCTCCCATATTCATTGCCAAGAATACTCACGGCTCGAACGACCCCGCAACCTTTCACGACTAGACACGCCCGATCCACTCTTGTCGACGTTACCATCGACGCACACGAAATCCTCCATCGAAACCGTTGATTTGCCCATAAACGCTACACCACTCTCGCTCGCAAACAATACAACCAACATGTTCACTCGTAGCTACTTTCCCCACTCTGCCGGCAGTGTCGTCTTTCCCGCCAGCCCATACACTGCGAGCTACGCTGGGTCTGCCTACGGCGGATTGTACTACGGTGGGCATTACCCCGCACCTGTTATAACGATGCCATCGTACCATCACCATCGCAGGCCGGCGCCCATCGTCGTCCCCGAGGCCGCATACCATGGGTACCCTACACCCATGCCATACTACGGAGCCATGACGCCAACCATTCTCGTGTCCGCGAGCAGATCCAGACACTCTAGGCGCCACAGCCGTCATCGCTCCGGATTCTTCCACTTTTAGTTGGAAGGTATGCCTCGTTTGTTTGTCATTTCAATAGAGTGGGGGAGGAGTTCATTTGAAGAAGGAATGTGAGAGGGAGAAGGAGAGAGGAGGGTAAGAGTGGATGTGTAATTTGTATTGTTGAGTGTAAGGGGGAACAGCTGTCTCTTTGCCCAGCCCTCCTGAATAAGGCGCCCGTTGATGATTTATCGCCACGTGTCTTTGCCGCTGCCCTGGAGATTGAATCCAGCAATTTGAATGTAGGCAGAAAGAAAGCATGGTGCGCACTCTGAGGTCCGATGATTGGCGTCCGCAGCGCTTGGCCTTGGAGGAATCGAAGAATCTCGCACCCTTTTAGTTCCAGGGTTTGGGCTCGAAGGTGATCGCCTTCGCTTGCCGGACAGTTCAAACTCGCTGTCCGAGCTTGGCTGGTATGTGCTCGACATATTAAGGGGTAATAGTAGAAGTGTGGACTGAGAAAGTTGTAGTATCTCCTGATTCTTAATTCATGAGATTACCTTGTGTATTCCTGCTCTCAAGAAATTCTGAAGAAGCCCTTGAGAGGATCACATGAATTTCGCTCATATGATCTTCTTCCGAAAATATGTAAAACTCTTATGATTTCATGTTACGATTTTCTTGTGCGAATTTCTCTCAACAAAATCATTGATTAGCGTGCAGCTGTGTAGTATGGAAGCCTCTGGTTTAACGCAGTAGACGGAAAATCGACGGAAAACGGGCCAGCTTTTGAAGTAGGGGCCATGGTTGTAAAATGAGCATTTTCGCGTTTCTTCTTTAAAAATGAGAATAGGAAAAGAAACCGTTGCAAGTTGAAGATTGAGAGAAAAATGGCTACTTTGAACAAGTTAACCCTAATGTCACCAAGTCCAAAAAACTGAGATGAATCCTAGGCTGGTGAATCCTCAGCGCAATACAACAGATGTATGTACATCAAATGCACCACCCAATTGCAGTACCTAGCTCCCGAATACCACGCAGGTCCGATAACGCCAGGGCGAAATCTAGGCACTCGCGTTCCATGCTCTTCCTTCCTTGCAAGCCGTATGCCTTGGCAAGATAATACCATGCCTCGGGGACGGCCCAGCCATTTCCGCGAGTCAAATGTGACAGCATCCCAGCAGTCAGATCCACATTCGCCGATGTCGGACTTGTAGGCGCCTTCTCTGTGCCCACCTCATGCAAGTCAAGGAATAAACGTGCAAGATGGACAGATGCAGACACGTCGTCCGGGTTGATGAACAAAGCCTTCTGCAATGCGTCCATCGCATGTTGCTTCTGATTCAGTGCGATGTAGTAGAGTCCCAACTGAAACATGCATCTTAGCTCGCAGATTCCACTCGTGGACGACATCTGGTCTCACCTGAACCCAAACCCCCGGGTTTCCTTCATCTCGTACCTCTGCTTCCTGTATGGCGCCTTTCGCCTGCTCGATTTTGCCCAGGCGTCTGAAAGTCGCTGAAGACATGAGCCACAAGTCCGCAATAAGCCTTGTCGAGCGTGCCGTCCTCGCGTCGTGCTTCACCTCTGGTTGCGGTGGAGGAGGGGGAACAGGCGTCGGCAGTTGCGGCGGCGATTCTGTCGGTGTGCGGTCAGAATGATGGTGAACAATCGAGCTGACCCGGCGTCGTGAGTGGATCGACGATGCCTGATATGATGTCTGACGCAGGATGGCATGGAAATCTATCCATTGGGCAGGTAGGGTCTTGTAAAAATCGTGGATATAGGACATGGATTAGACATACCAGGCGTAGAGTTTGACCTCTTCAGGCTCCCCGTCTTCACAACACCGCTCCCAATTTTCCTCGATATCGTCGTAATCCGTGCTTGTTCTTTGTGAACACGATTCTTGAGCATCTGTTGAACCTTTTTCGACTTCGAAGTGTCACGGTCCATGGACGAAGACCGCTCGCCATTAACACGACGCTGCTTACGGATGTGTGGCGAGTGTTCATTGTCCGGTGTCGCAGGCGAGATGGTTATTGGGATGGGCGTCAAATGTAGCGTGTCCTGTTTCTCGTCAAGTTCCCCGGTGTTCGTTACGGACGCTTCTGGTAGTGAAGACAGGTTTCCAGCTGTAGGTGGTGAGATTACAAACGACGGAGCTTGCTCGGTTGGTGGTCGTGTCCCATTCACTGGTGGCCTTGGTGTGGCTGATGGGAGAATCAGCGGCAAGTGAGAGACCGAGTGAGAGATGACGTTCACCTGCTTCCGCTACCCGCTGCTTAGCAATCCAGGAGAACACCTCCAGCCATTTTTCCTCCGCACCCTCCGCACCCTCAATAAACTCAGTCAGTACGCCCTGCGTCATGCGCAGCTGCAGCGCCTGCTCGAAGAGCTCTGATTTTAGTGGCGGGGGATGATCCTGCACAGGCGCAAGCAGGGCGGCGGGAGACGAAATCCGCGTGCCATCAAGAACAGGTATACGTCTCGACGTTCCGCTTGGAACACCACCGCTAATACTGTCGTTGTCGCGAGTCTGATTATCCGTCACTTCTGTGCTCACACTCCCGCCTCTTCCCCTGTTCGCGGCCTTTCCCTTTGAACTAAAGTCCTTCTCCCGCACTTCGGCTCTACTCTGTCCCGAGACACGCAGAGTATGCGTATCAGTCGTGGTATGCTCCGCACTTCCATCTTCTATCACCACCGCATAATCCTCACCACCATCCGCAGTATAGTCATCCCCAATCGCAGTGCCCCGTTCCAAAATCTCCATCGCCTCGCCCCACTTCTCTCCTGCTGCGAGGAGTAGCCCCAAGAGGTGCCAGTAACGGACTTCTCGTGCATCGCCCTCTATGGCGCGTCCTGCATGAAGAATGGCTTGCTCTAAATTGTGTGTAGGTCCCGGGTATGCGAACGACAGGGCAAGGTGGTAGAGGGCTGCGGGTTCCGGCACGAAAGAGGATTCAGAGTCAGAATCTTGGTCCTGTGAAGTAGGAGGTGGAGCACATGCACGTTGAAGCAGTGCGTGTGCGGACGCAAGGCGCGAGGGGCGAGAATGGGGATCTTGTTCTGCATTACCATGACATGTCAATCATTAGTAGTCAATCGCGGTTAACGATGCCGAAAACATACCTTTGACCGTCATGATGATGTTCCAGATGCCCTCTGCCAAATCCATCTTCGCTCTCAGTTTCGTCCCCTCTTCTCCTTCGACACGCAGCCTTGTTCGCGCTTTGTCAATGCACGTTCCCGCTTCGCGTGCCTCTTTCAAACCCTCTAAACCGGGTTGGGCTGCTGAATAGCGGCACAGCATGCGCGCGCCCGCAACAAGTGTTTCTACCCAGGACCTATCCGAATCAGCTTCTGACTCCACCTCATCCTCCTCGTCGATGTTCCCATTATTCAAGTCCCAAGTACTGGAGTTGTTCGAACCGGCGTCTGCGCGACTGGCTTCGTAGGCCTTCCCGACAACCTGAACGTAGAGCAACAATGTTCGACACGCTAGTGCTGTATCGCCTGAAGCGTGCAGAAGGCGCGTCATGTGCCTCAAAACACGATGAGAGTTGAACGTAAGACGCGTGGCCCACCAAAGGATCTGTAAGCAAGGACAGTGCGTGTAAACAGATGGAAGAAAGTGGACAAGACGAAAGAGACATACATCTATGACCCAACCAGCATCCTCGCCGCCTGCACCGCTAGCCTCCCAGATACCTACGCAGAGATCCACAAAGTCTTCCACGCGTATATTCCGCTCACCTGCACGCGGAAAGGATGTGCACGAGCTCAGAATAGCACGATAGTCATTCACAATCGTCAGCACAGCCGGCAACCACGCGTGTGCCTTCTGTGCTGTCATGGACGTTGGGCCTGCGTGTTTCGGGTGGTACCGCAAGATGCATACACGTAAGTAGAGCGCAGAGACGGTCGATCGGTGTGCGGTGCGGAAGGTCGCGGGCCAGTAAGTGCAAAACACGCTATATTGTCGCAGCCATATCCAGATATCGTTCTCCGAGCCACCTCCATCGTTCGCAATGCGCGCGGACACGACAATGGCACGCCAAAGCAGACGCTCGACCCACCGCCAAAGTTCGCGCTCTTGCGTAAATACCTTGGGGTTAGACGCTGGCTCAGTAAAAATAGCCTCGAGCATGGATAGAAGTGGGAGGGAGGCACTATAGGCCTTGAGGGCGGTGCGGGAGTCGCGTGGGGTGAGTTTCTCATGGGACATACCTGTAATCGTTTAGCCAGTCCTCGGTAGACATCCAAACATAACACATACCCAATAGACTTATGCCCCTCAGCGCTTCTGTCAATGCCCATGCCCTCCCGTCCTTGATCTCAGGTGCAGACGACTCTGCGAGTGATGCAAAGCTTCCACCGGCTGAAGAAAGTGATGATGCCGTCGCAAAGCCTGGTAAGTGAACCTCAAGATGATGTGTGTGTCCTGTTGCTGCGCTCGACCGTGTTGCTGCGTCCGATTCCGATGGTATATGGTTTCGCAGGTTTACAATGTCAGGGATGTTTGAAAGGTGTAATAGACACTCGGCGGGGTTGCCCAGTGCGTACGCATAGTAAGCTAAGGCGAAGTTCAAAGTCTATATGCCCAAGTTATAGATACTGCATTCGAAAATAGATACCATTCACGTACATGAAGGTTGGAGGACTTGAGCCCTTTTAGAACATCGTATCCAGCTCTCGCCTCCTCGATCCTCTCTTCTGGTAACATACACTCCCGCCCCAATTCCAGCGGGTAAACGTCCACCCCCTCGTCGTCTTGGTCGTCGTCCCGCGAATTAGCCCCTAGCAAAAGTGCCAATGCATGCGTCTGGGACGCGACTTCTGCCACGTCCTGAAACCCCTTACAGTGTTTGTTGAATTTCCGGAAAAGCTCAGACCAGGGCAAAGCTGTGCCGTTCGGCGCCTTCGAGGGGTATCTAGATGACCACTGTCCAGAGGTCAAGGCAAGGCGTAACTGGGTCCAATAATAACGGTCCTTGGGGAGCGACATGGCGGTTGATCTCGAATCTCGATCCCTGTGAGTGTGACGCGGCTGAAGTCACGCGAATCTGCTGACTCTGGCTACAACGAAGGAACACCGACTAGAATGAGGGAGAAGGAATCGTCCTTCGTAAGGGCTGATCCGGGGGGTGAAGCTACTCCGGAAAAGCGCTTAGGGTGAGGAGGGTGGGTGTGAAAAACCGGCCGGGAAGCCAACTTGATGATGAAATAGAACAATAACAGGAGAGGAGGGAGGGCCGTGGGAGGGCCAGCGAAAAGATGACAGTATGGAATATGTCTGACTTTCGAAGCGCCGCATCTTTGAAGCGCCGCACCGGACAAAAACAAATTAGGCTTTGCCTGGGGCGAACCATCACTTGGCGCGACGTGGACATCATCATGACAGTTACAACTTGACATATAAGTACCTTGGAACTTCAACTTCACCATTAC
>JABCKJ010000052.1:0-87169 GCA_018850815.1 Asterophora lycoperdoides
TCGCAAGATCACCGGATCCATCGGAAAGTTGCGTGAGACGCAAAATCTTAAATGAGGGTTTCCACAATTCACCGATGTAGCAATGGCATAGATCTATATCTTGGAGGTTGACGGGAAGCTTGTTGAGGTCCATGGGGTGCGCGTATCCATGGACTTATCGGAAGAGGACAATGAAGAACGTTGACAAGGTCCACGTGAGTATTCTTCCCTTCTTCCATATTGCTTGGCTCGAATCCTGTAGCTCGAGCCCGATTACATTAACAAGAAGATGGGCAAGGACTACTACCCTGGAACCATGTACGTCAAGATATTGAAGTACGGAGGCAAGTCGGAAGCCGCCAACAAGATGTCGACGTTCCCCTATCTCGACTTGGCTACCCTAGGCAACTTCATCGACTCCATGAAGGACAAGAAACTCCACGAAATGTCATTCATCGGCTATGGGGTGGCCTGGAAACTGATTCAGCCCCTAAGTAGATTTTTTGGTGGCGCAATGGGGACAACTACAAGGTTTTCCGCGGGTGTCGGGCAATTTTTATAAAATGCGAGAAAATAGAACTAAATCAATAATAAATCGTGCGGAGTGCGGAGTGCACTGCGCTTTCGTTCTGCTCACTGTGCCATGAGATTTCGCATTAGCCCCCAACATGTAGGGTGGGGGACAGCATCACTGATGCACTCGGCGTTTCGACAAAATGCATCCATCGATGGGCCGAGAAATATTGTTATGAGGTTCATGGGCGCGCGCGCCATGGACCCACGAACGAGTCGTCGCAGACGTCGGCATGCATCAGAAAATTCAGAGTTATCTGTTAGAGAGCGCGCTAGAAAAATTACGTGAAGACATCAAGAAGGTGAGTGCAGTATCTTTCTCGATGGTCCGTCCGCAACAGATCCAGGTTCTGTGTACTGTCACCGATCGAGTAAAAGGGACCAATATCCCAGACAGAAAGATTGCCCCGAACGCGAGTAGTAGTTGAGCGCTCGCAAGAGGTACATACGCAAGAGGTAGTCGGTTCACTATAAAGCTTAATTTCGCGCAAGGAAATGGTGGAAGGTTTACATGCGTGATGCCGCAGCGTGTCGTGAGGTGCCATATGCACAGTCCCATGGGTGGATAGATCGTAGACGCGACAGAGTGCAGGGTCTTTCGGTAAGGCCCGACTGCCACTCGAAATTGACACCGTGAGTCCGCGACTGGGAGCACCCAAGAACACATTTTGCCTAACCAGAGCCTTTATAGCCTTATGTTTGTCCAGGATGGTTTCTAGTAGTAAAATGGATCGTTTTGCAGGTTTTTGCAGCGAGGCTAGTGATGGTTGTGGATAGGCTGCCTGGGCCTTCCACTGCTGAGTCAATCATCAGAATCAAATTGAATCAATTGAATCCCGGGGCGAGCCATGTGACCAATTCAGGGGCTCCGGGTCAGCTGCTAAATCCGTTCTCCCACTGTCCTCTTGTTTTCAACCACTGCGTCGGACTGCGATCTTGGTCTCCTTCCCCATAGATTCTTCTCTTTCTCCTCTCCTGGTCCCCTTCATTGCGTTAGAATTCCAAGAGATTTTTCCCCCACATCGTGTGGAGTTGGGCCCGCAACCTAGATTCAACTTTGGCCCAGTATACTCAGACTTTTTAACGACAGAGATCTTTCGTGCGTCCAAATCCCCAATCCGAGCCCAAGTCTTGTCTCAATGCATTTCTGAAACCCCAGAGCTAGACCAGACCCTTTCCAACGACTTACTGATCAATATCGTAATTACGCGCTGCACACGCCGCGCACACGATCCTGGCGACGGTTCAGCATTTCGAGCAGCTTCGCAATCTTCGTATGCCATCAATGCAGCAACCCGGAAATCACCAAAATCCGGACGACGACGATCGCCATAACAGATTCCTCGACTCTCCCAGCGGGGAGAACGGCGCGGGATCACTCCGGGAAAGAGCCGCCAGCCAGCCCCCACGCTCCTCCGAGCACACCTTTTCCTCTCCATCCCAGGGCCACTTTATTCCCTCTAGCCTCAGCGGGAATCGCAGCCCATGGACCCAGCACCGCATCGTGAGCCCTGGATCCCGGGGCGTCCCCATTCGCAGCTCGTCCTTCTCCTCGCAGTCTCAGGGCCAATTCGGTTCTGCCATGCGAGAACGGGCATTTCCATCCACATTCGAGGACGACGAGTCCGAGGGGCTGTCAGATGCGTATGACGAGCGCTACGTGCCTCCGTCGTTGTCGCGGGGCCGAACGTACGGACAGGACATCAGCAGGAGTCGCTCACAGTCTCTTGCGACGCCCGTCCGCCCTGGGCCTGTGGGCAGCCCGTATCTCGGCGGTGGTGGTGGATCCACGATGCAGAGCTGGAACGAGTCTCTTCTCTCGAACACGAACCCTCTGAACATTCCTGGCCGCTACGGGGAAATTAAACCGCCAAGCACCTCCCGGTATGGGTCCCTTGGCACTCTGGGGAGATCACCTTCCAACCACCTTTCGTCTTCGCCATCTGGGGGTTCTGGCCTCAACAGGCAGACCGGGGATATCTCCAACATGAGTCCGTTTGTGCGCGATGTCGGTCAGATTCTCGTCGATGATGGCTCGGCGTTTCGGGAGCTTTGGACTGGCATGAACCCCCCACGGGACGAGAATGGGGGTGGAGGTAGCGGTACCACTAGCAGGCGACACAGTGTCAGTGTCGTGCAGCCCCGCCGGGGCAATATTGTTGGGTTCAATGTCCCGGGGGATGACGATGCCGATGAGCCCAGTCGCCCAAGCTTCACCCAGTCCTTTGGTGGCCGTGGTGGGCTCCTACTCTCAGATGACGATTTGGCGAGTGACCTCGGGCTCCTCAACATCAACCCGAACGAACCTCCTCCGCATTCGTCAGCGCAGCATCCGCCGAGCCAGCCCTCCTCCCTCCCCATTTTTGCGCCCCTTTCCCGGAGCCCGCCCTCTCGCGACCTCATCTCGCCGTATCAGAGTATCAATCTCGCCATCCCCAGCTCCTACTCGCGCAACCTCGGCACGCCAAGCGACGGCGGCCTCTCTGCAGGCGGGAACAGCCCTTCCGTCAGCAGCAACTTCGACGCACACTTCGCAGAGACATACGGTAACGGCTCCACGCCCTCTCGGCACTCCCAGTCTCAAGGCCAGCAGCCTGAGCTCACCGCGCGCTTTATCCCTGGCCAGGGGATTCAGTATCTTCCCGCCCAGCAAGCCCGCGATACCCAATACACGCGCACTCGCGCGCCGTCCTACTCCAATACAAGCATCCCCTCGCCCACCAGCTCGCGCCTCATCAACCCACAACAGCAGCCCTTCTACTCACAGCAGCTTCAGCGGCGGCCGTCCGATGCTCCGCCGCCCTCGGCGCTCAGCGACCTTGGCAAGGGTGTGCCTCTGCACGCCGTACCCGCCTCCTGGCCGCTCTTCATCGTCGAGTTTAAAGCGGGCAGGACGGACCTGTTTTACCTTACGGATCTGTCGCAGGACATCCGCGTGGGCGACCTGGTTATTGTGGAGGCGGACCGAGGGAAGGATCTGGGGAAGGTGATCAATGATAGCATTACGCTGGCGGAGGTTGAGGCTTTCCAGAAAGAGCAGATTGAGAGGGCAGGCTTTGGTGATGGGCACGGAGCACCAACGAGCCCCGGCGGTGCTGGGTCGGGGCCGGCAAGTGCGGGTGGCGCGGTGGCGGGCAAGAAGGAGATTAATCCGAAAATGATCTATGGGAAAGCGCAACCGCAGGACGCACAGTACGTCTTTTCTTAGCTACGATTTTGGCGTTCGGTGACTGATTTTTTTTTGAAGGCTGTTGATTTCGAAGATGCAGGATGAGGTCAAGGCGCTGCAATTGTGCCAGACCAAGGTTAGGGCGAAGAAGCTGCCAATGGAGGTGGTAGATGCGGAATACCAGTGGTATGTCATAGCCATGGACTCTTCGCGACGTGTCACTTGCTGATGCTTTACGCAGGGATCGACGCAAGTTGACGTTCTACTTCATTGCGGAGAAGCGGATAGACTTCAGGGAGTTGGTGAGGGAACTCTTCCGGTGCGTCGTTTTTCTCGTTTCCCGTATCCCTTGTCCTTACGAACCGCTTTTTCAGCTTGTACAAAACCAGAATCTGGATGGCCTCGCTTCAAGGTGGAGGCGGCTTCGAACAATGATCATCATGCACACTTCCTCGGCCCATATCCTATTTAAAAACGGCCGGCCGCCCTTCAACATGCTTCCCAGCCATCATCAACCCCTTGTACCGCCCGTGGTTGTCCCTTCTTGTTCCCAAGTACTTTCTTCTTCTTGGTTTCGTGTACCAACAGCCAGTCTTGTTTATGTGTGATTCTTTGCTTGGTGGTGTTATCACTAATTCTCATGATGTGCACAGAGGACTATTACATGCAGCGCGAGTAAGGTAGTAAAATACAATGTACCATTAGTATATATTCGCCAATAAAGTACAGGGTGCGAAACGATCATGGATCGAAGACGAAGGATGAACGGAATAAGTCAGGAGTCGGGGGTTTACAGTATGATACACTTCTTCCAGTACAAAGGGTATGAGGGGGGTGTTTTCGCGCTGTCATGGCTGCGCTGGGGCTGGGGAAGATGCGCCAACTTTCCGTTCAGCGGTTACTGGACAACAGTCAGATATACGCTTCACACAGATGATGAAAACGACGTACCCCATGTACGTCGGTCCATTGGACACTGTTGCTTTGACGCCGCTGTCCCGATCCACTTCAGCAGGCAGTGCATATGAAAAACATGAGTACATTCGCCCCAAACTGAATGAATGAAACAAAGTGGGTCAATATAGGAAATCGGAGAGGCAGAAGGTTACGCAACTGAGTGGGCAGTCGTCTCCAGGCATTTTACAAGATGGACAGCATCCCTCGTACGGCACGCGACAGATTCCGCAGACATCATCCTCGCCATCAGGGTCCTCGCTTTCCTGTGTGCCCGTGTCCCATCGCCAATGCGCCACCGCGTGCCAGTGCTTGACGTTCACTTTCATGTTTATTGTAATCCGAACAGGTTCTCCAGAAGGCGACTAGGCGACTAATCTGTGGCGTTGATGTAGAGAGTTGGTGGGTTGAATAAACACTGAGCATGGTTTGTTTGTAAATGTAGACGTGTCAAGTGATTGTGATTGGAGCGTGTTGCATTTTCCTGATACGGCCAAGATACGGCGATGCGGCAGCAGCAGCGCACAGCGACTTACTTAGTGTCCAGACGTCTACGTATTCCTAAATTCCAAATACACAGAACTACCTATGTACTACGGCGCTTCGAATGAATCCCCCGAAACCTGACTCCTTGGCGCTAACCACTGCATGTTGATTCAATCCGTCGCTCGCCTCCTTGGATTGACTCATCAAATTCTAGACTCTGGGCACAGCTATTAGCAGCTGCCAGCCGATTAGGACTGCCGTACCCTCACTGTTCGAATGATCACACAGCGATGACCCAGGGTATCATTTGTGGATCGACAGGCGCACACTTCTGCTTCAAGGTCGAAAATATTGAATACTCTGCATCGGTGCTAAGTACTAAGTACACATAGTTTGGCCATCATCTATAATCTCATGACAATCAGTGGGACGTTCAAGGAAGCACACAGGAAGTATGTACATGTGATGGCGATGATGTGGTCTGTCATTCTGTGGTCACCATCTGCCCCCTGGATGGTTAATCATCCTGCTCAGGTGCTCAGAATGCTCTTGCTCGAAGAGCATATAAAGGAGCTCAGGCTGCTGTGTGATCAACGTTTAGCTTTCGCCCACAACCATGTCAGCCATGAAAGCTCTCGTCACGGCCCCCGGAAACACTGCAGTTCTCACAGATGTACCAATCCCAGAGCCGTCAGCTGACGAAATCAGGTGAGATAGAGGATTCGAGGACGTCGGCCCCTTCACGCTCAAACCAGTCTACAGAATCAAGGTCCAGGCTGTTGCTTTGAACCCCATCGATCCATTGTATGTTGCCCATCCACAAGGCGAACCAGGCCGCGTGATAGGCAGCGATATTGCGGGCATCGTCGACAAGGTCGGCGAAAACGTAAAGGAGTGGGGCGTGGGCGACCGTGTAGCAGGATTTCTCCAGGGCGGTAAAGTCCCTTCCCCAGCACGACGCCCTTGATGTCCCGATTTGACCATCCTGTCGTCATGCAGCCACCTCGGTCAACCCTCGGCCCGGAGGATTTGCAGAATTCGCAGTCCTTGAGGCTGATTTGGCCATCCGCATCCCATCTGCGGCGACCTTTGAAGAGGCTGTTACCTTGCCCCTGTGCGCGCTGACTGCTGCCCAGGTGAGGACCCTTCGTTACGCTCCCTCGGTAGTTTCTCATCAGGATTTGACAGGCGCTCTTCATTCGTCTTGGCCTACACGCCCCATTCCCCCATACAAGTGCTGAGGCGGAACTGGGAGACTCACCTGCCATCCTTATCTATTCGGCAGCCACATCTGTGGGGCTTCTTGCTGTGGAGCTTGCAAGAGTCGCTCGCACTGCGTCCGGGAAGCCTTATCGTATCTTTGCTACCGCGAGCGAGAAGCATCACCAGCGCCTCTTGGACAGTGGTGTAGATGCTGTGTTCGATTATCGATCACCCAACTGGCCTGAAGAGGTTCTCAAGGCGTCTGGTGGAATCTCCGCTGCCTTGGATTGCATTTCTGAGGACGACAGTACACTGAAAATCTCACACACCTTTGTGGAGTCTGGCGGCACCATCGCGGTGCTTCGCAAGTCCGCGTGGTACCCCGACGACCACAAAGCCAATGTTAATGCAGTCTACAGCGCAGTGTGGTCTGGCCTTGGCCACGACATATACTACAACGGTATGCCCCCTTTATATTCCTTCTCTTTTGTCTATTTTAATAGCGTTTATTCGCGGACAGGCGGCGAGATCCCCTCGTCTTCATCGTGGAGGTCTTTCACTGTCGAATTCTTCAAATTCTTGTCCGCGGGCTCTCCCATCGATCCCTCGCGATTCCCAATTGAGCCCGTCCCGCCACGTCTCATGCCCGGCGGTCTAGAGGCTGTTGTCCCTGATGCTTTCCCTCTTCTTGGTTCCGGGAAAGTCATTGACCGAAACCACCAGGGGTCGGAGCCATGGTTACAACCCATCTCTGCAGAGAAATTGGTGTACTTTATTTAACGGTTCGAGCTTCGGAGCAAGGCTGAAGTGAGCAAGGCTGAAGTGATGATAGTGTGTATGTACAGTAGTGAGAAATGCAGATACGAATCCATGCGACTCATTTCAACCAATCAAAGCAAGCTTCAACCGGTCTGGTCAGAAATGTCAACAATCAGTTTACCCTAAATTGACGCAAACAGCCGCTGTGACACAGATGTTTTGAACCTACTTCCACACAGACCGTTACTATTAGATCTCCTCCTTGACTCCTTGAGCCACCATGGCCATTAAAACCGCACCTACGGTACTCCGTCGCACCAAAGGCGTTCGTCGATATACCATCCGATCTAATCTAATATCCAGAGTCATTCAGGCCATCTCGATCGCCGATGTTCTTGTACCACATCGACTCAGAGGCGAGGCCTTCTGAGGCAGGAAGAAATACCATTGCCAAAACCACAACTGGAATTGAATTGACTCCTGGGTGAGTACGGAGGCGCGCCCGCCATAGTTTACAAGGGTTACGCGTACTTCTTGCGTTTCATCACGGATGACAGAGTCGCCAGTGAGTCTATATACTGCATCACCGATCGGCTATAGTAACTGTACATACTACATGGCGTTCACCCTAGGCTTTGATAGCGCTTGACAGAGGAGATCCATGGTGGCAGACATCAAGCCACAGTTCAACGTTTCAAAGAGCTCCAGACACTTGTCACTCAACTTGACGCACCATGTCATGTAGATTATTTAGAAGAGCTTTCTGAAATTATTCCACATACGCCATAGTTGCGCCAGAGTACAACTACGACGCGTATCATTATGTCAAAATCGAGGAATGACAGTTAGAAGTCTTCTGAAAGAGAAGACACGGCAAGCGATTCACGCCTTCACGCATCCATGAAGTACTGTAGTAACACGATGACGACTCGCTCGACGTGCCAACATTTGCCAGGGGTCATTAATACTAATAGACATAAGTCAGGTTGTCAATATCGTGCAAGATCGCAGTACGCAGTACTGTCAATGAATGTGGCAAGGTATGGAAAGTACATAGGTAGTATCTCCGTATTATTTAGGATGGATATCTAGCGGTGGTCTACTTCCAAGAGGAACGCTGATCGGCGAGGAGGGCATGGAGTGGATGTCCTGTCTACGTGGCAAACGGTGAAGCTGAGATAGATTATACAAGGGATTCATTCATTTATGATTTGGGTGTCAAGATGTGGCTTCGCGACAATGAAGTGGATTCGGGTTCAGGTGGACGCAAAGTTGTGTGTGCCTTACGAGACTCTAGGAGAGGGCCTATACCGACATAATCAGCGCATCATTCGGGGGCGAGAGGAAATGAATTAATCTTACTTTAATTTCACAGCAATGGTTCTGCAATGCGTGCGTTAGTAAGCTCTTATGAAAGGGTGCATGACGGTTCCACGTAATAGAGCGCAAAAACCACGCGGTACATAGGAACACGAAGTGGAAAGAGTGAAGGAAGGCGAGACTCACTTAAAGATGCGAATGCTGTCGATGCGGAATCCACGCGGGCGCCTTTTGTCTATCTTCCCCGAAATTTCGAGCTCTATCACGGGCTGCGCGGCGGTCTCTTGCGCGCTGGAGGCCGACTCGGAATCCTGACGGTGCTGGTGCTGTGATGCATGTGAATGCAGAGAGTCCTTGATAGCTTCCGCGTGGTGTTGGTGGAGGATACGAGGCTCCGTCTGTTCTATCTCGTCGGCGTAAGCGACGGCACAACGATCACATAAAAAATGTAGGCCTTACATACCCAAGAGCACAAACGAGCCGTCGCTATCCACTGTGATGACCGCAGAGAAACGGAGAGGCGATGCGCCGGCAGCCTTGTCTGCCGCTTTGCGCTGGTAGAAGCTCAAGGGACGGGGTGAGCGGGAGCGTCTTCGCCTGTCACGGTTGCGGCGCTCGTCAAAGACGTGAGGTGCAAGCCCCTTGATGACCTCCTTCGGCGTCGGCCTAAAATTGGCTATGGCTGGCGGGATAGCAGACCGTGGAGTGGGAACGGGCGCAGCCTGAGAGGGCTCAGCAGCAGAGAGCTCAGCAGCCAAAGCAATAGAGGACGGGGTTGAGAATTCCGACATTCCCTCAGAGAGCTCAAAGACGATTTAGCAGGAGGTCGAGAGTCAACTGAGGGGGGGGGCCGGAATAATGGCTACCTGTGGGGTGGGTTGTGTGGGCCAACCGAAGCGCGAATCCGTCGTTCTTTAGCGTTGTATTTCTATTGTCCACAAGGCTGTATTATCCGAGCTTCGTTATGGAGCTATAGCAGGCACAAATCAAAGTGTCAAAGTATGATGCGAGAAGATGCGAGAAGCCGGATGGTTGCAGCGTGTCGGTGTCAAGCACGCACAGCAATGCCGCGCCGAACTGAGAGACCAAAGCTCTAGTCTAGTGGCTACTTACCTTGCTCGTCGGCGTCATACTTGCAAGGCTTCGGCCTCGGCGAGCCATCCCATCATTGCAGATGCTGTCTGTCATTGTCAATGATCAATATCTGTCCCATTTACATCGTAGTGAAGCCTGATACGTTCAGACCAGCCCCAAGGGTACATGCTGAAAGTGCAGTTGTCTGATAAGATGGTGGAGAAATTTAAAACTTGAAGTGGGTCGGGCTTGTCTACGTGACCTAGAAGGAGTCATGTGGTCAGAGCTCGGCATGTTACAATGGTGGGCTAAAACAGAGTTTCAGCACAAGCTGCCTTTACATCGACAGGTACGGGAGTCATTGTCGCATTCCGCGTTACCCAGGTTGGACCCAGGCCCAAGTGCCCAAGTTTGTAGTGACTGAACCCACTTCATTCTGTCAAACTGATAATACAATGTAAACTTTGCGGCTGCGCGGGCGGGAACGAGTGCTGGTGGATGATTAAACTGAGGTAGCGGATACGTCGCAGGCGTCAAAATCGGTTCCGCTTTCTTGTCTTTGACTGCGCCTCTTGTGACGCCCTGCGCAAGGAAAAATAGATCACGATCAGTAAAGGGATATTCCGACGAAAAGATAGCCGAAATGTCGCAAGACGTACTTCCGATTCTTCCCCTTGCCCAACTCTGGCGGCTCGTCAACATCCATGTGCATCGGGTCCCTGTCTCTATCCGAATGTCCCGTGTGTTGCTGTGCCCCCCGCCTACCCAGAGGAATTCCGCCGCCACCGCCACCACCTAGGGCCTTGTCTTTCTGCTTTTCGAAGACCTCTTTCAGGTTCGCCTGGAGTGCCTTCTCGTGTTCCTGCTCTGCCGCTTTCACTGCGGCTCCTGTCGATGCTATCTCCTGGATCTTTTCATCGAGGGTTTTGAGGACGGCGGTTGTAGTATCGGCCCTGTCAAGGCGATCCCAGAGTAGCACTCGTTAGCCTGGGGTACATGATCTATTAAATGGCTTGACGTACCAGTTTTGCAGCGCTGCAAGGACCTCTTCGAGACGCTCTGGTTCCAGGTCGCGCCCCATAGTGTACTCCACCTCAAGTTGCTGTTCCTTCTGATCAAGCTTTCCGCGAAGGATATCGAGATAGATCGCGTCGATGATGAGATCTTCGAGCTCGCGGATCGTCGGCATGTTCAGCGCCTTTAACAGATCGGAATAAGGGAGAATCTGGTGGACGCGTTGAGTTGGTAAAATGAGAACGAATATATATGAAACGTACGCGACGCTGAGCGGCGAGCGACACGATCGAGAGGTGCTTCAGCTTGACGGTTTGGGCCTCGTTTAGCGGGGGTAACTGATCTTTGTGCTCTACTCTCCTTCCATGAGTATTAGATCTCGCCAAATACATTCAGACTACCCACCGACGTAATCCTGGTATGTCCTGTACGAGAAGAGCTGGAGGAGCGAAAGGAACTTCTCATGTTGTTCACTCTTCGCGAGCTATGCAAGGGATAACGGCGTTGAGACGACTGTCATCTCCTGGCAGATGTAGTGAGGCACCTCCTGGATGTTCGGCAGTTCCAGCAACTCTGAGAAGACAAAGACTCCTGGCGCGGAGGTCGCATCTTGAATGAGTTTCGCTGCCGCCGCCCCTTTCAAAGACTTTGCCATCAGTAAGAATGGCTCGAGCTTCGCGGGAAAATTTGAGCCTAAATCCATTGGAATGACTTAGAATGGGCGGTTCGTAGGTTGTAATGAAACTTTTGAGGTGGTCGTCACTCAAGTGCAGGCCTGTCACCGCTGTGACTACTCGAGATCTAATCTAATCAGCTTTTTCCTCATCAGTTCTCACTGTCACTCAGTTCATTTGCTGGTTCATTCTCTTCGACTCAACAATGGAAAACGTTCGAAGTAATTCAGCGCGCCATGCTATGGATACTATTAGGAGCCCCTAGTTCTGGCACATCAATCACCACCAGGGCCTGCACAGGGCATGTACTTGCTTCTTGTGAAACGTCCTCAGCCCACGCTGCGAGATGTTTTTTGCATCCTCATTCATGACACCTAACTCCACGTAGCTTCAGGTAATACACCTTACTTGGCATTTGATAGAATCGGAGATTTCTTTTAGTTTCTTTCTCAAACACCACACAAGTCCACAAGATCAAGAGCGACACGGTTTTGGAAGAAGGCGATGGGAGAATTATTCGCAGAGGGCTAGTCAAGTAAGAATGCGTGGTGCGTGGTGCCAGTGAACGACCCCTCTTCCTCGCCAACACCTCCCTAGCCATCCCCACATTCTCGTAAACTGTCCCGGCCCAACTTTGGCAGGCTGTCCATTCCAAGAAAAAAAATACAAGGTATATTTATAGAGGAAAAATCTTACTTTGCAAACGCGTACTCCCCTCCCTTCTCGAGCGCCTGAAAACGGAATAAATACGTTTATACATTATAAGCCCCAGTCAAAGGTTAATACCAAGGGACTGACGTACCCGTTTATATGCCTCCCTGGCATGCACACGTGCGACGTACTCCTTCACCTTGGGCGTCGCGAAATGCGTCGCGAAATGCGGCGCGATAGCTACTATGAGTTCGAGTGGAAAGGCCATTTGGAAGTCGGCCGACTGAGAACGTACCACCATCAGAATATTATAGTCAGAGCTTCGTCCAGAGAAAGGAGGAAGGGAGCTTACAGTGGGTTCAGACCCGTTGGCGAACCATCCCGTTGTCACTTTGTTGAGGTGCGCCTGGAGCTACGTCACCGAAACGGTATCTGTGTGTTTATGTCGTCAAGTCAAATTTACCAGCTACGCACCATGGTAGAGTGCTTCTCGAACTCGGGCAGCAGCAAGAACTTCGTGAGCCCGCCGAAAATCAGACCTGCGAGGGGGCGGATGAGAAATGGAGCCTTGGACGGAGCGATGTCGAAGATGATCTTTTGCGTGAGGTGGGGCATTAGGGAACCTTCGGCGTAGTGGGTGAAGTAGAGGTTGTCGAGGTATCCGGGGCCGGATGTGGGCGCGGCAAATTTAGGAGACCCATATTGAGAGATGAGGTATTCTAAAGCGCAAAAGTCGTGTTATGTTTATTTATTTAAGCGCACGAAGCAAAGGGTAAGGCGGGCCGCGCACCGACGATTGCGCCACTCTCTGCGAGCGTGATGGAGTTTGAGTCGTCAGAGATGACGGGGGATTTGCCCAATGGGCTGATCTCGAGTAGCTCGGGCGGAGCGAGCTGCTCAGAGGTGCGCTCGTACCGTTTAATTTGGTACGGAAGCTCGAGCTCTTCCTGTGAATAGGTTGGAACACAGATCAGTCTCAGGCCAGAAACGTACAAGGAGCCAAAGGATGCGCTGCGAGCGCGAGTTATTGAGGTGGTGTACAGTGATCATGTCGTGGTGGAGGAGGATATCCGTGTGAATTAATCTGTAACTGAATTACAAGGTGTTATATACTTATGATAGATGGAAAGCAGAAACCGATGGCTGCGCACATTTGGTGAGCATTGGATAGATCCGCGTTTCTCCGAGTCGGCATGCGGCGTGATGTCAGTTACCTGGGGCAATTCATGCCGACGGCCTCCTTCTTACAAGGTACAAGCTGGCTATGATGCATGAACGCTTGATTGCTGACTCTAAGTATTGAAAGTGCATTCTTTTACAATCATATGTGGCGCAACCACACGGAAGCAAATCGCGTGTGACGTCATCGTAAACCAAGTAGTGCAACATTCGCCCAAGGCGGGGTGAGCGACTGGCCGATTCGCGCTTTGTAGTATTGTCAGCGATTCCAACGGCTACCAGTTCTCACGGGTCGACCGTCCGATAGAGAGACGGACTACTGGCATCACTGCGAGATCTCGGATTACAATAACCAGACGGATGTCGATTAGTGCTGGGTGGGCGACAAGAACTTCCCGCTCGCGGATCTGGACACGGAGGACCATCAGATGGTGAAGATGATGAATAAGTGGATCAACACACTCGGCATGTCGCATAAGGTGGATGGGTTGCGGATCGATAAACACGTTAGGAAGGAGTTCTGGCCCGCCTTGGTGCCGGCTGCTGGCACGTATAGTACTCATTAGACGAGGTAGTTTGCCGCCGGGTTTCTCCAGATTAACTCGGCGCAGGTCGACAACATGCCGTACACCACGACCAGCCTAGGTTTCAGTCGATTGATCAAGTGGCTTACCTCCATCTCATTTACGTTGTATTGAGGGTAACGACGTGTTTGGGCCACGATGTAGACCTTGACGGCATTCCGATCCTGTACTATGGTGATTTTCGAATTGAAGGCAATGCTACAAGCAGATGCTTACCGGGCTCATTTCATGTACAGGTCAAGAACAGAGCTACACAGGCGCCTCATATCTCGCCAATCGCGAAGCGTACGTTGTTCCATAGTTGAAGAAGGCAAGGATCTCAAGCCACCTCCAGCCCTCTTGTTGGCCATATCAAGTCGCTCAACGGCGCCGGGAAGGCTGCCATGCTCGCGAACGGCGACTACATAACAACGCCTGTAAGCATAGTGTCCGTGTTACCCGAGAAGTGGAAGTTATTTACCCAAAAATCCATGATCAATAGATGGCGTTCATCAGGCAGTCGAGACTCAAACCAAGCGACGCTGGTTAACAAAGCCCCCCTTGTTGGGCTCCTCACGAATGTTGGCAATAGCTGCACGGCGACCACTGTTGAATTTTTGGATGATCGAATTTGAGGGCAGCGGTAGATCGCAGACAGGGAAGGCATAGATAAGTAACCCCGGGTCGTGGGCAGTATAACATGGGCTTGGCCGACGCATCAAACTATCGAGTCGCTTGAATGAGATGAATATTGTTATGGGAGTACGAGATAAGAACATAAATACCATGCCATTCCCAGCAATGCAATCCCGTTCCTTGGAGTTATGCGAGGATGCCGAGACTGCTCTTGCACTAAAGTTCACCTGATAATGCTAAACCATGAGTTACAATCGTACCTGAGAAGTTTCCCCGATGCCGTTCGCTGTGCGGAGTGTGTCGCCCTTGTTGTTGAGACATGCAACCAGGAGAAGAACGAGGCGAAATTCCAAAACCGAGTTGCTACTAGCCGTAAGGTGGGGGCGTATTGAAATCGTTTAGGTGTTAAAAGTTAAGAACGGGCGTCTGAAGTCTGTGGGCTGACAAAAATACATGTGCCCGCCTGACAACTACAAGCTGCTGAATGCTAGGCTGGAGAAGACGGCAAGAGCATAGGATTCGGACGGGACACTTTGGCGTAGACTCGTATGCATATTTTAACACAGCGAGTCGGCAAATGCAAACATGTATGCAAGTTTAACCCGCCTGCCAGCGTCAGTGTACGCTGTAATATACTTAATTAAAAATTAGACGCACTTCGCTCGCTGTGCGCCGCTCGCTCGCACTGCAGATTGTTCTACTCGATTTTTCCGCCCATGTCGGATAAAATGGTTCGCGCGTTTGACACTCACGCGACGGCGCCCAGTCGGCGCCCGCCCGCATAAAAGATATCGATGAGCATCCGACATCCATTGGTCGCGAGTACTCAGCCTTACTATTCCGAGATGGCCAGTAAATTTATGAAGCGAGGACCGGTGGCCGACTGAGCTATGTCATAGTAATAAGAGATAGGGCCGTGTTTGGGTAACGAGACAAGTTTGTTGATGCAATATTGATGTTGTAAGCCGGCGCCTCACCTCCTCTTCCCATGACCACCTCCCACGTCTCAAGGATATCTATAGAAACTATTCCAAAATCATAGAAACGCTCCGGAATGTCGGCACTTTCATCTTTCTTCCCCGCAAAATTCCTTTCTTCTCCAATGAACCCTCGCGATCGCACATCAGACCCGCTTCAGCACCTCCGTTTCGCGTTGGAAACGATGCCAGGTTCCAGGAAATATGTCTTCACGCCCGCAACTCGGGCCGAAATCCTCTCAGAGCTGTATGTGGCGTTCTGGGGCCCGTACGCACATCTGTTTCTGCCCAACTCCAACTCCAGCTTGCCACTCCATAAGACGCTGAGCCAGGTTCAGTCAGATCTCGGGTTTTCAGGTGCAGGGAGGACAGAGACTCCAGTGCCGGGGAGGTCGTGTAGTAGGATCTTCAAGAAGGGGGACAGTTGTTTTAGATGCAAGTAAGTGACGCAAGTGAGCGCCATCTCTGTTTCCTGACCCCTCCTAGGGAATGCGCCCTCGATGATAGCTGCGTTATGTGTGCTCCCTGCTTCCATGGGACAAACCACATTGGCCACAACGTTAGTTTCTTCATTGCACAGCAGCCTGGCGGGTGCTGTGACTGTGGGGACGAAGAGGCGTGGAGGGTACCACTCGAATGCCCAACCCATCCCCCTGCACGTCGGCCAGCTCAGGCAGACGTGGATGCGACACCCAAGTCAAATACAAAACCACTCTCGTCAGAAGTACCGCCCGTACCAGACTATCCACATCGCGCGTCCGTTCCCCCGGAATTGCAGGAGACAATGCGGCGCACGGTCGGCTATGCCTTGGACTTCGTACTCGACACGCTCGACTACTCTCCAGACGAGTCTACCGTACCCTTGAACGAAGCCGATCTTCGTCTTCAACCCTCTGCCGATCCAATGATGAAGGACCAATACTGTGTCGTCCTTTGGAACGACGACAAGCACTCATTTGAAGAAGTTATCAAACTTCTTTGCGACATGACCAATCGCACGCGCGAGGAGGCTTCTGTGATCGCACACCGCATTGACGAGAACGGTCGTGAAATCATCGACATGAACACCAATGTCACGCGCCTGCTTGAGATGGCACAGGCCATCACACAGATCGATCTTGGGGTCACCATCCGCCGCGCCTACGATACCTTCAGGGAGCAGGTTTCGGAAGTGATAATTGAGTGGCTGCTGGATCTGACGCGTAGCCGCCTCGGGACTGACTACTTAGTCCTCCGGGAGGTGATAGCCTCTGAGCTCATGTCACCCCGACGGCGCGACAATGGGCCGCACAACGCCAATGCACATACACTCAAGGACATTCCTAATCCCGCACGCCTAGATTCATTGTTCCTGTACCACACTAGACTTTGGAAGAAGCCTCGCCTGAGCGCCAAAGAAATCTACGCATCGGTGATATCGTTAAGCAGTGAACACAAGTTATCTCTCGGTACGTTATGAGCACCTGTTACCCAACTCAGCTAACAACCTTCTAGCTGGCCACTTCGCCAACGTATATCCCCGAGTCATCGACGCGTACCTCCTCGTCGATCGCGAAGCGGAAACATCTATCAAATATTTCGCTCTCCAACTCTTCACTGTACCTTCGGTCGCACTACATGTTGTCCGCAACCACAAGCTCATCTCGCGCCTCCTCTCTATTATCACCGCATTCTTCACGAATCAGATCACGGACAAGCACATCGCGTATCCCCCTGCATGTGGGGCGAAGCTCGACGTCGACAGCTTCCCCTTCAAGTCTAAGCGGTTCATGCCCGTGTTCAGCGACCTACGCTACCTGTGCCACACCCAATCCGTCCAGGAGCTCATCCCGAACAACCACGATTACATCGTGCAGTTTGCGAAGACATGCCAGCTGTTTATGTGTGCTAACCCGAACAAACGCGCAGTGACGAATCACGTCGAATACGAGACAGATGCGTGGATCAGTGTGTTCAACGTTACTCTCTCCTTGTCTCGGGTCATCAAGACGTACGGCGAAGCCTATTCCACTGCCAATTCGGCTCAGCTGGTGGCCGCGATACAAACAGTTGTCCATCACATTCTTATGGTGTGCGCTCTCTCGGAGGAGAGGCTCGACCCATGCACTAAATCTTTGCCCACCACGTTCCACGAGGTGTCTTTCGGCAATGCGAAGTACGAGGTCATAGAATTCGACGTTTTGGAGGGCTGGGTCAGTTTTCATCACTCCCTGCACTGGCTCCTCGCAGAGCTGTTCAAGCACATCAATCTGCTCACCGAGGAGTCATTGGCTGAGGTCAGGTTGACTAGCATACGCGACGTTCTCCTTCAAGCAGCAGATGATAGGGCCATTTTGACCGTCATTGACTTCCCTCTACGAGGTAAGACTTAAGATCTTATGTCCAAGATACCTGTTTACTGATCACTGGCATATGGCAGTGCTTGCCATGATCGCTCAGATTCGCACTGGGCTCTGGGTTCGTAATGGCTTTGCCATTAGAGGACAGCTTCTTCACTATCGCGATTACATGCTGCGGGAGCTGTGTTACGATCAAGATCTTTTCATTCTCCAAGTGGGCCTCGTTGCGACCGATCCCAGCACCATCATTGTCACGATCCTCGACCGTTTCGGACTACTTGGCTATTTCGGCGGAGAAGTCCTTCGGTTTGCATACGAGGGCCCACAACTCTCGAGTATGGTCGAGGAGCTGCTCTACGTCCTCATCACGATCTTGACGGAGACGGCAAACCCTTCGAAAATGCCGATCAATGATACCATTCGCCGTGAGATCATTCATGCCCTTGCTATGGGCCCGTGCAGCTATACCGACCTTGTTAAGCGTGTGGCAGAGCGCCTGGTAGAGGATGCCTCTTTCGAAAGGGTATTGAACGACGTGGCTCACTTCAAAACCCCGGAAACTGCCACCGATTCCGGGGTCTACGAGCTCAAGGATGAGAACTACGAAGAGGTCAACCCCTTCTTTTACCACTATACTCGGAACAAACGGGAGGAGGTGGAGACAATTTTACGGAACAGGCTGAAGAAGAAAACAGGCGTTGCGGATCCTGTCTTGGTGCCGAAGCCATTGAACGTCACTACTGGTCCTTTCGCGACGATACCAGTGGCGTTCGAGTCGGAGGCGCTGCTTCAAGTCATGTTCTACTCCATTTACAACATCCTCGTCATCACGGATACCGAGGAATCCGCGCCCCCGTCGGCAGAGGCGATCCTTGACCAAGCCCTCCACCTCGTGATGGTGGCACTGGTGGAACGCGCTGAGGTTTTCGCCCCGATGACCGCGTCTAGCACCTTCCAGGACAGGCAAACTCTTATTGACATCATTTGCACTCTCGAACATCACGAGAAGTATCCAGGTTACAAGTCTAAAATCCATTGGATACTCACCAGACTTGAGGCCCATGTCCCTGATGCCGTCCGCAGCCGACGACGGGTTATTCATCAAACGGACTCTGCGCCTAATGCCGGAGAGCTCAAGAAGCGAGCTGCAAAGGCTAGACAGGCGGCCATTATGCAGCAAATGAAGGAGCAGCAAGCGAGCTTTGCCATCAACTTTGACGATGCGGATGACGATGACGACGAAGATATGGAGACTGAACACGTAGAACACGTTTCCTTTGGGACATGTATCGTGTGCCAGGAGGACGTAGATTCAAGCCGACCCTTTGGGGCGCTCGCCTTTCTCCAGGCAAGCCGATTCATCCGCCGCCATCCAGACAACCACAATACATACCTGAACGAAGTCCTTGAAACGCCGCCGTCAATGGACAGGGCCTCAACTTGCTCTCCTCCCACCTTCCCACTCACCGATCAGCCTTCCGACCGGAAGCCACTCTCTGCAACTCACTTCGATGGGTTTCCTTCTAATCATACGCGATTTGGTCTACACGCGTCCGTCTGCAGCCATATGATGCACCTGGATTGTTTCCACCAATACAGCCTCTCTATTCGGGCTCGACACCGGGCACAGGCGACGCGCAATCATCCCGAAACTATCTCGCGCAAGGAATATATATGCCCCTTATGCAAAAGTCTCGGCAACATCCTCTTGCCTGTCTCCAACCCAATTGCAACGACGCTCAACGACACCCCATTTTCGGATTGGATAAGGACAGCGGGAATCAACATTCTTAAGTCTAAACCCGACCCGTTGCTGGAGTCGTTGCAGTTCAGGAATGGGACTGGCGAGTTTGTTTTTTGGAGCGCTCAGGACTCGGGCTATTCCAGCGCACTCAGAAACTACGATCGCGAGGAAGGGATTGAGATCGTGCGGATGATGGAGACTGTTATGGTCATCTCCAAATCTTTCTCCCAGCAATCGCGTCATCTACGGGACCGCCCTGAGCCTGAGTTGGGAGAACGGGGAGCGGGCATCTATCTTCCAGAAGAGATCGTTGGGTACACCATCGCTGCTCTGGAAACATCACAGCGAGGCACCGATTCGCGTGGACAGCTCATGGTCGATAATTTATCGGAGTCACATATGCGAATGATTCGGGGTGTCTTGGCATGCTTGACGGCGCTCGTTAAGATACATTTCCAGGGCAGGCCGGATGAAGGCAGAGACGCTGTGAGACAGGCCATCATCAAGCGACTCTTACCAGAATGGAGTCGGACATCCTTGACATCGTTCTCGTATCCGCTCCTCCTACGAGATCCTTTCACCATCCTCGTGGAGACCGCTGCAGTTGCCCCCGAGATTCTACGACACGTCCTGGTTTTAACATATTACGCGTGTCTTGCCCGCGCCGTTATCGGTCTGGTATATGTGCTAAACAAAACTCGCAGCTATAGCATTGCCCAGCTGCCTTCACTTTCGCATGAAGACGTCTTTGGGGATGTGCGAATATTCTTCATGTCCGTAGTACGCCATTCCCCCGTCTTCGAGCACACTGCCACGCTCGCCTTTGAAACCTTTGGCGAAGCGAGGATAGAAAAGTTGCTCTACGCTTTCACACTGCCATTCCTTCGGAAAGCCTCCATCCTTTGCAGAGCCGTCCTTCCCTCCGCATTCCCCACCCCACCATCAAATCCTGGTGAACCGGAGTACAACCGTCTGCTCAACATGCTGAGTATACCCCCGCTCTCAAGCCTTCCGTACCAAGACACATTGCAAAACGCTCTTTCTGGCTGGTGTGCACACTACGGGCACTCCCATGCGGCTTCTCAGCTGAACTGCGGCGTGATGCTTGACTTCCCTTCCGTGTACCGCCTCGCAAGGCTTCCACTTGTTCTAGATGACCTCTTCGGACAGCGGGACAAGGCACTGACGTGTCTGCGATGCAACACTATCCCGAACGACGCCGCGATCTGCTTGCTCTGTGGCATGACGGTGTGCATGCAGAGCAATTGCTGTACTGACCGTGATTATGGCGACCGCGGAGAATGCAATATGCATACGCAAAGGTATGTCTAATCGCCCGCCGCCCTTTGTCTCTCATTCTAATTCGTTGCAGCTGTGGAGGCACCATTGGCGTCTACTTTCTCGTCAAGCGCTGCTCCCTGCTCTTCCTCTTCGCCAACAACGGCACGTTCGGGCAGTCACCTTATCTAGACTCTCATGGTGAAATTGACATCTCTATGAGGTATGATCATATTGCCATCTAATATGCAGCACAACTGATGTATGGTTTTAGGCGTGGATACCGACAATACTTGCATCACGCTCGCTGGGAAGAGGTCCGCAAGAACTGGCTGAATCACCAGATTCCAACGTTGGTTGCGCGAAAACTCGAGAGCACGCTTGACTCCGGTGGCTGGGAGACTCTGTGATTTCTCAGTCCCATCATGAATGAGAAGAATTCACAGACAGCTAATATGTACGAGTATTGTAGGTTACGCGTTTAGTTTTCTGTATCCTTTTAGGTGGTCGTTCAAGTTCTGAATCGCATTTGTACATTATGCAACAAATGGTGCAGATTTTGTTAAAGATGTACGCCACGCAAGCGCTCAAGGGTCCTCTGTCGTCCAAGAACACGCACGACGTCTGCAACCGCAGGTCCATCCTGTCGGGAGCACCATAATTCAGACGGGGCGAGGTCGGTGAACGAATTCAACAAACCTTTTGGCCACAGAGGGCATGTCGAAGGACCGTCATGAAAGCCTTGTATGGGACATCCAAGCGATCACGTTCGTTATGTAGCAGTTCGAGGAAATCAACTTGCGTCCAAGGCTCTGGTGCATTTTTCAGCACAGCAGATGCGCCGTCCAGTGTTTGGGCTATTTCGAAATGACTGTGAGCAAAAGGATAGACACCGGGCGGTGTATTACATACATTGTATTTCGGGAGCAATGCGTTTAAGCATCGACTTCGCCTTGTCGGAATCATAATCTGGCTCGACAAAGAAAAATGGTGCGTGAAGGGTAATATCATGCAGATTCGTGAGACGGCCCTGTACATATATCATTAGCTGGGCTGGAGAGTTGGTTGGGGCAGTAACAGTCCCACCTCTAGAGTCAAGATGACGTCTTTGAGGTAGGGAATGCTCGTGTGTTGACTGGGAGTGCTGATAAGTATGCCCAGGTAGGCTTCGAGGAAAGACTGTGATTTTACCTCGTGGGGAATTTCGCCTTGATCTCATCGTGGGCGCTCTCAGCAAGGGTCTCGAGGCCTTCGGGTGTAGACCAGATCCTCATCAAATGGTGTTTGTTGAGGTATTCGAGCTTGGCGGGGTCGAGACTTGAACTGCGTTGTGTCAGCGCAGAAAGTTCAAACTGAAAAACACAGGTTAGCGAGATTAGTGATACCGTCGAAAGCACGGCCGACCTCATTGATCATTTCGGCGAGCGTCATGAGCGTCGTACTATCTGGTGCCTTCTGTATGAGCTGTGGGCGCGCCGCCGACGCAGAAGTCGAGGCATCGGGCGGAGGAATTTCATGTTTGGCTCCCCATCCAGCTAGCGCCAGCCAATTCAGGACGGCCTCAGGCTCCCATCCTCCCCTCTGGAAATGAAATACGAATTAAACCTGTGGAGACGGCATATGCGGAGAGATTATATACAATGTAATCGACGACCTGGACGTCGCCTTTTCGTTTAGACATCTTCGAACCGTCGGGGTTGAGCAGGATCGGGATGTGTGCGAATTTGGGAGGTGAAATTTTGAGCGCAGCGTAGAGGTCAAGGTGGAGGGGGTAGGAGAGAAGCCATTCCTGACAAGAGTGCGTGAGCCACGAGACCACGCACGACGACGAGTTGCTTACCTCGCCACGGAGGACGTGAGTGATCCCCATTTCGTGATCATCGACGACAGAAGCCAGATGATACGTGGGGAAGAGGTCTGTCTTCAAAAGAATGGGATCCGTGGCAAGAGATGCATGTGCGTCCTTGAGGTGGCCGAAGACCAGGTCCGTCGCCGGGGGTCGGGTAGGAAGATTGCTATCCTAGCGCGATGGATGAGAAACACGCCAACGAAATGACTCCAAGGTGGAACTGACGTTGAGTCTCACGACCGACTTTTCCCCAGCGCGCACCTTTCGCGCTACCTCTTCCTCCGTGAGATGCAGACACGTCTTGTCATACGTCGAGTTTGAGCCGGTCCGCGCGAGTCGTTCGCGCGTCGCGCTGAGCTTGTCAGGTGAGCAGAAGCAGCGGTAGGCATGACCTGACTGGTTTCAAAGTGGGCATTCCGGAAGGCCAAAGGGAGTATGCAGACGCACGTCCAGCAATTTGTTCGCATAAGGCCTGTAGAGATCTAGACGCTCAGACTTGTCTCTGGTCAGGTGCGCTCAGAAGAAGACATGAGAGGGTCATTTATGTACCTGGAAGTAGGGTGCATGAGGCCCTTCCTTCCCTGGACCTGCGCGCAGTTAGTAAGAGTTTCACGGCGAGATAGCAGTAAACGCACCATAGTCGTACTCTAGCCCAGCCCACTCCAGTGCCTTCCTAATGCCTTCAACTGACCCCGGAACGAACCTCGTCTAAGCACACAGCAACGCACAATTGAATATGACAATTCCGAAGAATTCAAGTCAACTTACAGAATCTGTATCTTCCACGCGCATGAGCCATTTGCCTCCGATTTTCTTCGCATACAGGTGGTTGTAGAGGGCCATTCGAAGACCACCGAGATGCAGCTGGCCTGTCGGAGACGGCGCAAAGCGAAGAAGAGCCATTTGTTGAGGAGATGGCAGTGGAGTTTATGAAGTGGTTAGTGCAAGTTGGATCAGGGTCCGAATTCAGTTAGACTCGCCACAAAATCAAAAATTCAGTGACGATCTATCATTGTCCTACATAATACCTCTGCTTCTTGTATTTCGAGGCTACATAGCCATGTAATTCTACGCTAGACACATAGAGCGCTGCCTGTTATTTCAATCGCAGCTTGTCGATAGACCCTCCAGCCGGGAAACTGCGGCGCAGGATTGGGTGGTGAATATTGAATGACAACGAATGCCCAACGCAACGACACTGCAAGATTGGCTGCAGCGGCAGATCAATTGACCATGAACCG
Source organism: Asterophora lycoperdoides (assembly GCA_018850815.1). NCBI lineage: Eukaryota > Fungi > Basidiomycota > Agaricomycetes > Agaricales > Lyophyllaceae > Asterophora > Asterophora lycoperdoides. The sequence goes on from JABCKJ010000052.1 coordinate 23,663, forward strand.
GCTTCGGGGGAGAAAAATGCCTCATCCAGTCTGTGATGTGCGCTTAGTTATATCCTCGATACAGACAAGGCCAGAAGATACCTAGAGGAAACCTCCACTCTTTCCAGCACCAAAGCGATCACCCAAACCCTGCGCCTCACGAATCAACTTCGTCCGCTTCGAGTCGTCCATCAGGCGGCCACCAAGCCCCATATCTCTTGAATGGTCCCATATGCCGCCCTCCTTCTCTTTCTCCTTCGCAGCCTCAACCTTTCCAGATGCCTCGTGTTGCGAGATCAACGCAGGGCCTCGCAGTTTTTGCTGTAGAAGCTTCGTTAAACTGAAATACTCATGGAAGCAGTGGCATGTACCGTGTATTCGTCTACCCCTCTTCGGATAATATCCTCGTCCATCCGCCGCCGCTTCTTCTCGTCGCTGTCGTCCTCCACATGCGTCTCCGCCGCGCGCCGCTTCTTTCCAGACACCTCGTCCGCCAACCGTTGCTGGCGCTCGGCCGGCGTTTCTGTCCATAGAGAGTTGTCGGTCTTCGTCGTTGCGGGGGCGGCGGAGCGGGAGAACTGGCGGGCCTTCAGCTTGGTGGGGTCGAGGTCTGGCAGAAAGATGATGAGCAAAACGAATGTCGCGCAATATAGATACACACTGCCGAGGAGGTCTGAAGATGTCGGCGGGACCAACATCCATTCTTCTCGCTTCAAGGCTTTGGGTTTCGCCGCTTCCTAAGACAGGTTACCGATGCGGATACTGTAGAACAGATAAAAGCACCTACCTCAGCGATCTTCCGTCTCCTCTCTTCGCGCTCCATGAACTCCGTCACAGCATCCGTTTCCGCGTGCTTGACCCCGGCTGGCAGCGGCTTTGGCCCAAAATCATCATCGTCACTGTCGTCGTCGTACGTGGTGTGGTATTTTGGATCATACGTTGGTGGGTACGACGGCATTGACGGTCCAACGACGCGTCTGCTGTCAGATGAGCTAGAGCTAGAACCTCCGGCCTCAGGTAAAGATGGTCCCGCAGACCGTGTCGCCGCAAGATCTGGAGGAAGTTCAGGGACATAGTCGTCTTCGTCGTCGTCAGCAGCGGTGTTCTGCAAGTTTAGCAGGTGAGGAGGAATCTGCGGCCCAACAGACACTTCATGGTCCTCTTCTGAACGTTGGAGGAGATGGGGAGGAAGCGCAGGTCCAATCGGCATCGTGGTACACAGCAGAAAGGTGTTTATTTACGGTGTTGTCCCAGTCCGAAACTTTGCTTGTGTGACTATTGCTTGTCCACTGACTTCACACTTATGTCTGCGCGAAATTCTCTTCAAGTGGCTCCTTCAATAGCCACGAGCTCACTAGTTCCCGCGAGCCTAGCAGCGCTCGCTGATCCTCCAATACGTCAGATCGACGCGGCAGTCATGGACTACTTTCTGATCGAACTCGTGAATACCCTCCGGGAATCCTCTACCGTCGCGACGGCACGGACAAAGAAGATCGAGAAGGAAATGGTAGAGGCTGGCTTGATACCAGCGCCTGCTCCGCCCGCGAAGAAGGAGAATGCGCGCGACTCGACGACGAGCTTGAATTCGAGCTCAAAGGGCACAGGGAAGGCGCCAGCGCTGGATGAGGAGGAGGAAGCTGTGAGGCTTAGGCTCGAGGCGATCGGCCTGCATGTTGGAGCGAACTTTACGGAAAGGTACGCAGGTATATCTAGGATAAGCATCCTGAAGGCTAACCTAAGTACAGATTATGTCGAGATCGACCATTGTTCGCCGAAACGCTGGATGCGATCAAGTTTGTGTGTAAGGATATATGGGCAGCATGCTGGGAGAAGCAGGTGGATAATCTACGGACGAATCACAGGGTGCGCTCATCTTATGTACCTCTGCGTACGCAATTTGACGAGGCTTGATTCAGGGGATATATGTCCTCCAAGATAATGCCTTCAGGCCAATATCACGGCTATCATCCTGGGAGGGCCGCTCAGAAGCTGTGAAACGCGCGAGGCTGGTTTGTTCTTTCACCTCCGCCAAAGCCTAACGAGGATTGACGGCCGTTCCCATTATAGTACGTCGCGATTCCAGCAGGGATAATTCGTGGGGCGCTTTCCAGGCTAGGCTTCCATGGCGCAGTTGTCCCGGAGATCACTACTCTACCGCAATGTATTTATCTTCTCCTCTTTTATGCTTTGTACCCGCGACCATTCCTGATGCCATACTTTCTGCAGGTACATTCCAAGTGAAGTTACCCAAAGGCACATAATCAACATATTTCTCGCAGTTTTGTACGAATGGGCATTGACTATACCGATTTTTTCGAGAGCTGACTGCTGGCTTTGTGCGCCCCATCGGTCGAACTCTTTGCCAGAGCTGGAGCTACTTTCAAGTTACCTGACTTGGTTTTGGACCGACGGACCTCGCTTTCCGAATGCATTCGTGAAGTGGACCATCCCCCATCCCTGACATGGTACTGTCTGTCTGGACCATCGTAGCAAAGCCTCTGGACTGAAACTCGCTTGGGTTGAAAGGAAGGTTGCATCCCAGTCCAGCCGTCTGTCATAGACACATAGGACCCAACGCAGCGGTCCCTGCTACTATGTGGCGTCTCTTTGATTGTTGTGGCTTTGGCGGTTGATTCCTGCGCCACATCCCATGGCCACAGATACTGAGACGCACGGCTGCGATTTAAACAACTCATTCCTTGTAGTCTCCGCTCTCAGGCTTCCGTGCTCAATTATACCATACTTTTGAATGAAGGTTTCCGGAGCCGGACTCCAGGCCCATACATCGTTTCCCTCACGAAGCCTTTATTTCCCACTAGCAAGTAGTACAACCTCCCTATATGGATAGGCAGACTCGACGTGGGCTCTTTCGTCGGTGTTGGCGCCAATTTGCCAAATTTCGACGAAATGTCGACAAGACCCTTCCATTAAGCATCAAGTTACTCAATATTGACGACGAAATTTGCACAAGGACCTGTCGACGTGAGTGTAAATTTAAACGATACAAAGTACTGATCCTTCATGGTCTCCGGACGATGATTCCTAATTTGTCCCATTGGTCTAATTGGAAACATTTTGGATCCAACTTCACGTCCTGTCTACAATGTCGCGCGTCTCCTCTTCATGTACGCTCCGCGCTGTACGGATTTACATTACAACCCTGCTTTGCTATTCCATTTTGAAGAGGGCTGCCGTATATAGTATCGCCCCCGGCTAACTTGGATCATAACGCCGCGGCACGGCTGTCGCTCCACCTGTCTTATATTTTCTCTATCTTTCCTTTCCACTCTCATCTACATGATGCTACACTAGAAAAACTCGTCTCCCAAGCATTCATGACGTTGAGGAGAATGTGGAAACAATACGTGTGCACCGCCCGCGTGATTCCACATGCGGCATCGCGGGCTCTGAATTCGTAAGTTTAACCGAAGCCAACACACTAGCCAAGGCGCTTGTTCCCCCTCCGCACGACCTTCATTTCGTCTTATGCCCAGAAACTAGTTCACGAAACTCATGCTTTTCTCTAGAAAGACGATCCTGACGAAGGGGCGGAAGCCGCTGTACGCTGCGTCGAGAGTCCTTAACGCTTCATCAGCGTCGGCCTCGTCTGTGGTCGCAAAATGCTGGGTGCACAGCACGAATAAGACCTCTGCGCTGATAAACACCGTGCGCAGTCGTGCGTATTCCAGTAGGGTGGGGAACGAAGGCTCGAGCGGGGGAGGACTAAACAAGGGCGCAACAGCATTGCCCTTTTACCGTTCGTGTGATCATTAACATATCTCGCAGTTCTTCACTAACACATGACTTTACAGGTAAACTAATCAACGCATGGACGGAAACACCGACGAAATGGTACCCACTTCCCCTGGCAGTCGGGGCGTTGCTGCTGGTCGCCATCCAGTACCATAAAAAGTCGAAGCGGGCCAGCAAAGAGGTTCACGTCGACGAGGATGGCATGGAGGTTATCAGACTAAAGGGCCCGTGGCAGGTGAGTTCAACCTGAAATTGCCTGCTGCGTCCTCCTCACGCAGCCCTTGGCAGGTCCACGTCATCGGTGCCCTCCCGCTGCGCAACATGTCCCGACTGTGGGGGTACGTTAACTCCCTCGAGCTCCCCGTCTGGTTCCGCCCCTTTGGCTTCCGTCTATACTCCCTTGCTTTTGGCTGCAACCTAGACGAGATCGAGCCTTCGGACCTGAAGTCATACCCCTCACTTGGTGCTTTCTTTTACCGCAAGCTCAAAGACGGCGCACGGCCCGTTGACCCCGCGGTGCTCGTCAGCCCTGCTGACGGCACCGTGCTTCACTTTGGCACCATCAAGGACCTCCACATCGAGCAGGTCAAGGGCATTACCTACTCTCTCGATGCTCTCCTCGGCGTCGAGCGCCCAGGAACCCCTGTGATCTCAACCGCGGCACATGAGCACAACCGTGACATGAGCATCGTCGACGACCGGGAGTTTGCTAACGTCAATGGCATCGAGTACAGCCTCGACCAGCTCATAGGTGGTGCGACTCCCAGCAGCGGATCCACCACTCCCACGACAGAGTCCCCCGAGGCACTGGAGCCTGGTGCGCCCCCGAAGAAGTTCGGGGCTGCGGTCGATGCATCCGTTGAGCCCGAGTCGAGTGCGCAGGAGACACTGGTGCATGATGCCTCCGTGGCGCTTGAGATGGGCGTTGGTGCGTCGCTGGAAAAGAGACGAAGTGCGTCCGGAAAGAAGGTCAAACCTGGCAACGCCCTCTTCTTCTCTGTCATATACCTGGCCCCCGGCGACTACCACCGTTTCCACAGTCCGACGGCCTGGGTTGTGGAGAAGCGTCGGCACTTTGTCGGTTAGTTCTGATATCCATTCATCTCCTCGGCCGACTGAGGTGACTGACCATCAACTCCAGGCGAGCTGTACTCCGTCTCGCCTTACATGGCGAAGCGTCTTGAGAACCTCTTCGTCCTCAACGAGCGCGTAGCCCTCCTCGGGCGGTGGAAGCACGGATTCTTCAGCATGGTTCCTGTCGGTGCTACCAACGTCGGCAGCATCAAGATCAACTTTGACCAGGTATGCCTCTGTGCTCTCTACCTCCACTCCCCTTCCTCTCTGCATGCCGCTAATCACGCCTTACTTCACCCAGGCCCTACGCACGAATGTCCGTGGCCGTCCCCCACCACCTGGGACTTATTCTGAGGCGGTCTACTCCGCGGCCTCGCCAATCCTCAACGGGCAACCCCTCATCGCCGCGCAGGAAATGGGTGGTTTCTGTCTCGGTAGCACCATCGTCCTAGTGTTCGAGGCTCCTGCCGACTTTGAATTCGACGTTCAGGCCGGACAGAAGGTCAAAGTCGGCCAGCGCCTCGGTGATGTCCCGCAAAAGCTCAAGGCGGATTAAGCGCGCGGCGTCAGTGCGGACCCTTGCTTCGTGCGGGAACGCCTGCCATGACGGCTGACGCACAACCCACCCACCACCCTTCCGTACCCTCGGCTCCCGGGTCGTTTGAACCGGTGTTTTCAGTGCGTAATACTCGATCTTCAACATGGACGAGCACGCACCCCGCCTGAGTCTATGTACCATTATCTATGGCATAGGACGGGCCGTTTGCGCTACTACACTCGTTTGGTACCCGCATGTGGGTCTGTCCTGTTCATAGAGTCGATGTTCATCCATCATCTATCGCCTCCGGCCATATCCTCCTATACATCCATGTTTGCTTTGTAGAAATAGAGCATCTTCATAATACGATTCTTTGTTGCATTAGACTTGCACTGAGAAATTTATTCCTCTGTCTCTTAAAACTTCAGACTTTCGTCCGGGACTTGGAAACGCAATGCGGCTCTACAGATTTGCGCCACAAATGCAGTTTATTCTCTCGATCTCAAATAAATGTCGCAATTGGGATCCGAAGCTTGAGCGCGCCGCATCACCTTCCAAATACATGGCGCTATGCTGCACATTCCAATCTTGACGTCTCACAAACTGAGGAATGACCCCTTGGCATGAATTTTTGGATGAGGCTTGGATGAGGCGAAAATTAATTGCAGCTGCTAGTGATGGTTGCATCAATAAGAATCAGCCGAAGCGGACTTATTATTAACTTGGAAAATGCAATAGTGGCAGTTGGCTGCAGAAGGTAAGAAAAGGTTAAACTTTCGGCGCGTCCATTACGATCACGCGAGGACGCGTTCCGAGTCACGTGCGTATGGCGCAAAATTTGATCGCGACGCTGTCGTCGTTCTCCAGCTCCTCCCTCCTTTCTTGTTGTCGCCATGCCCAAGCACCCAAGAAAGAAGCAAAAGACCTCGAAAGAGGTCAAGGAAATACAGCCACTTGGAGCTGATCCTCTCACAGACGATGCCAGCAAGGACGATGAGGAGCGAAGGCTTGAAAGTATGCTTTTTGGGACCAAGTTCGTTCCGAGAGACAAAGATGTTGTCATGGACGACCAAGACGAAGAAAATGAGCCAGATCCCGGTGGAAATGTCTTCAACAATCTCATGGACTCAGATGTACGTTTTGAATTTTCTAGTTACAAAGATCTACATATTTAACAGATTCTCTGGGACCTCTAGCTATTTTTTATCGACGACGGAGATGCTGCGCCAGATGCTGAAATAGACGACGAAGCGGACAGTGAAGAAGACGATGATGATGAGCAGGACCGCCACTCTGACAAGTCATCATCCTCATCTTCCTCTGTGCCCCGAAAACAACCCCCAGCACCAACAAATCCTCTCTTAAAATCTCGTAAACCTCCAGCATGGATAGACCCCTCCGATCCTCCAACCGTTTCGCTCTCTGCACCGCGGCTACGCAAGCTGCGCGATGCTCCGACCGAAGAGACTCTCTCAGGCCGTGAATACGAGGCGCGTCTGCGGCGGCAGTACGAGCGGATAAACCCCGAGCCTGCATGGGCCTCGAAGGCGCGGAAGGCGCACCGTGAGCAGGGCGATGATGATGGTGAGGAGATCGGTGACCTGCTTGCGTCGACAGAGGGTATTCTGAGGAAGGGAAAGAAGGTACTGCTACCAGCGGGGACGCTGGAGATCGAGCGGTTGCGCGATGCAAACCTCGCTGTGCAGGCGTCAGGGACAGGTGAGGCGAGGGTGGTGGCGTTTCACCCCAGTGAGCGAGTCCCGGTGCTCTGCGTTGGCAGCGCAGACCGGCGCGTGCGGTTATTCAATGTATGTGCGCTGAATTCTTTCGTATCCCAACTTTATTTCTTTTTTGCAGATCGACGGCCATACAAACCCGCTTCTCCACACTTTACACGTCCCCTCTCTCCCTCTGACCTCTCAGTCAAGCGTCAAATTCCACCCGCTCGGCTCATCCCTCCTCCTGACCGGTCCCCGCCCCTTCTTTTACACACACGATCTCCAAACAGGTGTCACAACACGGCACGCTCGTGGACTCTGGGGCACGACGTTCAACACAGTAACTGACGGCGCTGGCTCACGGAAACGCGGGCGCAAAGGCGATGACGGCGGGGGCGGAAGCACGGGCGAGGGTATGGAGCTCACTGCGTTCAGCCCAGGGGCAGGTGAAATGCTCGCAGTAGCAGGACGCGGGGGATATGTGCATTTGGTAGATTGGAAGAGCGGTGCGGGGCAGGTTGTGGGCAGCCTGAAGTGTGGAGGCGGTGGAGGCGGTGTGAGTTCTCTGTGGTGGTCAAGCCCGTCGCAGCTTGCAGTGCTGAGCGGTGACGCGGAAGTTTACCTGTGGGATGTGGGTGCGAGGAGGTGTGTAAGAAGGTGGAAGGACGAGGGTGGTTTCAGGGGTGCCGGGAAGGTCATGTCGGGCTCTGGAGGCAGTGGGAGCGGGAACGGCTGGCTGGCAGTTGGGTTCGTGCACATTTTCTTGTCTATGTTCGTCCTTTCTGACACAGTGTGCGGGACAGATCTAACACGGGCTTTGTGAACGTTTACGGCGCAGATTCTTTTGCTTCACCCTCTCCCTCAAGTGATCTGCCAAACCCCAAACCGCTGAAAAGTATCGCAAACCTAACGACGGCCATCTCGTCCATCACGTTCAACCACGATGCGCAGATCATGGCAATAGCCAGCCAGGAAAAGAAAGACTCAATGCGGCTTGTCAGTATAGTTTTTATCACAGCCGTAGATGATGTTGATTGTTTGTTGTTTTGCTCCCTCCTCGCCTACAGATCCACATATCTTCGCTGACCTCATTCTCAAACTGGCCGACGTCAAGTACGCCTTTGGGTCACGTCACCGCTGTGGACTTCTCTGCCCGGAGTGAATATCTGGCGATCGGAAACACGAGGGGGCGCGTCCTGCTATATCACCTGAAAAACTATGGAGTAGGGTCATAGCATAGCTTCGCCGTTCAAAAAACTGCGAACCTCCTTGCCAAGGCTTGCTTTCAGACACTTGTCATGTGTGATCGCTATAGGAGCGAAATTTTAATGAATATGATTGGTCCACGGATATATGTGTCGGGCCAACATACACGCAATCGGGGCACAGGTTTTGTGAAGAAGTGACCTTTTAGTAAGTATTAATCGTATTGTAATAAGGAATAAAAACAAAGAAACGAGCATGTGCAGGAAGGGTACATAGAATGGAAAGCCGGTTCAGTTGCGGAGATTGTGATGGTGATAGACCGCGCTTTGTCTGCAGTGTGGGCGAGTCGTGACTGACAAAGAGCGAGCGAACGAGCCAAACAGGCGAATCGGAAACGTCCAGCTGGTGGCGAAAGGTGTCCAAGGGAAGAAGGCAGGAGCACTAGAGAGCACAAGCGACCTAGAGCGGGGCGAGCCAAGCGCGAGAACTACGACGCCAACTATCGGTTGTGATCGGCCAAGAGAGGTAAAGGCCTGTCCACGAACAATCACTTGGGGGCGTATCGTGAAAGAAGGTGCGTATATGTCTCAGAAATCTACATCGACACCCGGGTTTGAATGGGTGAAAGATGAGTGAGGGGCCATCCATCGCACGCACCTTCTCCGCGCGGTCTTTGCCACCCGGCACGAACCTACAGATAACAGTAGCGGCTTCGAACCATCGCTTAGCTTCGTCAAGCATAGAGCCGCTGTTCAGCCAGATCCGATGAATTTCAGTGGGGTTCATTACGAGACGTTATAGGACAGACTGCAAGCATTCGGCGCCGGTGTTGTAGGATGTCGCCAGAAGCCACTGTCGTTCATCCATGGGGTATGGCTGTAAATGATAGTAGTAACAAAGACATCATTCGATCAGCGAGCTTGTGGGCGTATTGGGCAGGCGATATCCGGACCTCCTCAGTGTCATGGCTGTCTTCGATCACTGAAAGTGCTTGCTCGACGTAGCCGATGGCTTTCACCCTGTCCTCCGACGTGTTGCGAGCAAGGATGATCGTACAGATTGCTCTCAGCCACCGAGAAAACTTCTCCACGGAAAGGTGGTTATGGTCTAAGCTCGCGCGTAGAAGCGCCTCGAAACGTCCATCCTGTAGGATCAGTGATTCTAGAAACACTCAACAACTCTGACTGACCTCCAAGCATCCGTATAGCACTTGGTAGATAGATACATGTGAGCCGATGGCGATGATGCGGCCGATGACGGTTTCGAAGATGAGAAAAGTATCACACACCATTGATAGGGCAATCTCTTTCCATCCACTGCCCGGATGAATGCCGGAGGAATGAACGGATCGTTAGGTAAGATTCTGGTGGAACGCGATCTCAGGGACGGACCAGTATGTCAGCGACAGCTTCGTACGTGCCAAGCGCCAAAGGACCTGAGCTGACTATGTCCTATGGGCACGACTTGCATCAGATAACGACGTGCCACGAGTAAACAACCTACGTTGACCAGTGGTGGTATTTGGTTCCACTCTTTGGCTTGTATCAAGAACTCGGCTTCGAACACCTGTAAGGTGTGGATGAAGTATTGGACGCGAAGATTTTCGTCCTCTTTCTGTATCTTGTTCTGCTCCATGATGAGTCTAATTCGCTGTTTGCATGCAGCGATTTCCGCGGTGATCGCAGATAACTGTGCCACCTATAAGATGGACAGATCAGTCTATACGAACGGAAGGCGAGGATATGGGAATAAGATGTTGTTCGCACATCGATCTTGCTGTCCGTCCCCAGAGTTTCACGAACAGAGAACACTGGGACATATGTTGCGTCAGTAAGCGGACCCGGGCAATGGTAGAATGAAGTTTCTCACCATGCCCTGATACCGCGGAGAAACTCGCGTTGATCAGATGCAGATACAACTCGGGATCTACGTCGACCGGAGATGTTTGACAGAGGGCCTCTAAGAGCTGGAAATGAAAAGAAGTCGAACAGAAGCGATTTGGTATGGGCGCAAAAAGAACATACGTCCTTCGCAACATCAAACAGATCTGCAATCCTCCCCTCGCATTGTTCCCACTCCGAACAGCCCTGGACAGCGTAGTTATACGCAGTTCTCCATAGCCACGAGACGTCTTTGCTTATCAAGGACATCGCCTTTTGGGCACAAGCGGCCTCCGTAAGGATTCTTGCTGTAAGTGCATGTCGTTAGATGGGGTACCTTCAAGCATTCTGAGCCCTACATACCAGTTTGGAAATGATTCACCACGATGTCAATCAAAGCGGCCCTGTAAACAACAGAGAACATGATAAGAGAGACTTAGCGGCGCAAAAGGGTACAACTGTTGACCTGTTGGCAGTGGGCTCGACAAGTAGGCCCAAAGCAAGTCTGATGACGCAACGAAGCAATGTCATAGCTTCCACAACCGTTTCACCACTGTTGTCGAGTTTCAGGGTCTTGAGAAGCGCTTCGAGCACGGAAAGAAGAACGCCCTTCATATCCGATTGGTGTGAGATCTGTGTAGCGAGAAGCAACATGTTGCGGTCGAAATCCGGGGCTTTCTGCATCTCTCGTACTGCCCTAATTGCTATGAGAGGTCCAAGTTTGTTAATGCAGATTTCACAGCCTATTTGGGGCATTCGAACCTTCATCTTCCAGACCTGGATGAATGTCACATTGTCAGGTCACGATGTCCACGGGGGGTCGTAACGAGCACTTGTAAGTGACAACTGACCTTGATGCACTGCGATGAGAAACATGACATATTGGGTCTTCGCCTCATTGGTGGGACAACGGCGGATCACCGTGGATGCCCGAGCATATTCCCGTTGTTCGATGTAACACAAGGCCGCCTTGCGGAAACACTTCGCGCTTGTAGTAGGACTTACGGTCTTGAAAAGTTTGTGGCTACCGGCGACAAACCAGTCCGCAGCGGCTGACCATTTCTTGGCGTGGTAATGGCGATCCCCGTATTGCCACAGAAGCTGAACGGTAAACAATCAATGCCGAAATTCGAGAAAGGAGTGGAACATACGGTAAGGCAGGCTGTTGTGGGAACCACGTCAAGTTCTACCTCAGCTTGACATAAGGCTGCAGTTTGCTCGATAAAGAAGGCGGAAACGGAGATTAGGGTCACGTACAAGTGAATGTTGCGTCAATGGTCTTCAGGGCTCGCTCATGGTCCTCGTCTTTCCCGCAATGGAATATCAAAGATAAAAGCAGGCGGTCAACGCAGTCTTGTTGTGACCCATGGAGCTCTAAAGCTTTCTGGAGACACTCTTGATGGACAGCCGTGACAAGGGTGCTTGAACGCCCTTCTTCAGGTGGCGTTTCTCAAACTCCGACAGACCGATGGACTCACTGATGACGGAGGGTCCTTAGATCCTGAAGGATACTAGGAAAAGGTGGCGTTAGCAACCCGTCGAATCGATCACGTATGTGAACATGTACTCTGTGATGTTGGTTTCTGTGCATTCCATGTGATTGATGATGGACTTGAAGGCTGCATGATAATGGATGGAAACCACAATTTTTAGACGAGTGAAAATGAAAGAACAAAGGCAACTAACCATCAAGGAGGGCGGTGTCTCCTGCCTTTCTTCGCTTAAGGGTAGCGAGCCTCAGCCATCGCAGCTCGCGATAACCGGAATTTGCCTAAATGGGGCGGTAGATGTTAGGTTGACGCGTTGACGATCTGGGTGATCTTACATGATCAGGAGAGGCATCTATGGATGGAATGAGTTCCTCCAGCGTGGCCTCGGCCCTATCGTACGATCCCGCGACAAAGTACGCCCTAGCTGAAGTTTGAAATTAGTGATGCCACCCCAAAAGTCAACCGTGCGGTCAAGAAGGACCTAGCGTCTGTAAGATAGATATCTGATATATCCACGGTCAGGGGACTAATTTCGGCAAAAAGGTTAGGAAGACGCGTACTTTGAGCTCCGCGACGCCGAGTGCCACATTCTCTTCCAGTGGGTCTGCCAATGCGAACGCTTTCTGGAGCCAGATTACCGCATCTGCGGGCTTGGTGCCGCCAGGCTTTTCAAGCATCGATTTGCCAATCTGGTGAAACTTGGATGCCAAAAGCTGCCGCTACATTTGGATCAGACCCTTCAGATCGCGCTGTCCACCGAGGCTAAAAGTAGAAAGCTTACAAGGTGAGGCGGTAGGAGGGCGAGTCGTTGATTATCATCTGGATATAAACATGTGATTAATCGTTCTCTGACATTGAGGAGAGGGTCAAGATGACTTACCTGTAATCTTTTGTGACATGAAATCAGCCACGGTGTAATTGTTCTCTTTCCATGCCTACGATGCAAGTATCAGTATCGACGAACGGAGTGCGAATAAACGGCCTCAGGGACGTACTGCTTCCATCCGGCTGGAGAAATAGACCACCGCACCGCATGCTATGGCGTTTCGATAGGCACCGTCCTGATCATCCGAATTCCTCAGCACTTCCTCATACTGTCATGAGTTAGTGAGGGATGATGTAGTCGTTAACATGTGGCTAACCTTGGCTGCGCTGGTTAACACTCTCGCAGCCACATCGTGCCTTCCGACCTCTAATGGGAATAACAAATCAAGGTGACCGCAGTGATGAATGGTTGCACCCATGCTTACCAGAAAGGGTAGGTCCTGTCTTGCTCGCCAATTGGAGGACATGCAGCAAACCTGGCGGAACCGTATCAGCTTACGCGCAAGGGTGCACATTGCATGACCGGCAGACGAACTTTCTATCCCCGGTTTCACCTCTATACCAGCCTCAACGAGGCGAAACGCCGCGAATCTGACTACAGGGGTGTCCGGACAAGGTAAGCGCGCAGAAGAACCAGGGAAAGACGTCGGAAACCTACGCGCCGCTACCAACATTCGCCCGTCGTCTTCCGGAGTCTTGCGTATCAAACCAGATATATTCCATAGATTAACACCTGCAAGATTTCATGAATTATGTCAAGCAGCAGGGAAGGCTGAGCGGTAACGAACCTTCCTGGTCGAGGCTGTCAGCGAGCTGGATCCAGCTCTTGCTGTTTGACCGTTGGCGCTGTTCCGAGAAGGACTCTGCCAAAGAAGCAACCTGATGGAGGTCTTCTGTCAGAGATGGTCGCGTCGGAGGCTTTGGATCGTCCAGCTGCGACTTGATTGTCAAAAGAATCTCTAAAGGCCAACCAGGACTTGATTTAGTACATGAAATGGGGTTCAAAGTTTTTGTTATAACCCTTTATCGCCTCGTGTATTTGCTCTATACTGCGAACAGGCTTTCTCTTGCTCTCCGCCATCAAGGAGAAAGAGTCAGGAGTGGTGTATATCGTACGCGACGGTGATGAGAAGGGAAAGCGTGATTTGTCACATTGTGACCTCACGCGTCAAGCCCACGAGGCCGTTCCGGTGGTCCCGGGTACTTGACTCGCTCCTCCACTCCACCACAACTCTGACAGGAATTCGGTCACCGGGTCACATTGAGCCATGGAAAAAAGCTCCGACCCAGCGGCCGAGCGAACGACTCAGCTTCCCCCTGATGCCATGTCCAGAGTGATCAAGGTTAGCTTTTTTTCGCCTCCTTAGCTGAATTGCCACACCGGTATCAATTTGAATTGCTCACTCCGCCACAGGAAGCCAGGAAAGAGGGCGTATTTGCTGGGCTCTCTTCTGGGTTGGCATCAGGCGAGCACAATTTCATAACAAAATAGGGCGCAATCGCAATCATATCTTCTCCTCTCCATTAGCCGTCATAGGCCAAAAGCTCATGGGCTTCAATAGAAACAAGACTTTTCTCTGCGGCGCTTGTAAGTCACAACAACCCCTTCTTTATTTTTGCAAATAAAATTGACCGCTTCTTTTCCATTCCACTGCACGTTTTTGTTTTTGTTTTTGCAGTGAGTGCAGTTGCGGCCGGTTATCTATTCACCCAGGTACGCGCCCTCGCCTTTAACGCGTGCGCACGTTTGTGCTCGCCAGCCCCATCAGCACGCTGACTCTCGCGCTGCGTAGGCATTTACCGACACAGCCATTGCTCAGCTGCGCGCCGAGGAGCGGCGGCTCTCTATCGGTGGCCCCAGTCTCGGCAATTCCCCGCCGCGCAGTGCCTAGTCAGACGCCCATATCATATCAAATAACGCACCAACCAAAGCATCCTCTAATATCTATAATAATGCCATCCATCTGTGATCATCTCACTTACGCCACGGCCCCTTTGGCGCCTCAGACATGTGCTCCCCTGTGCTCCCCCCCACCCATGTCGCACCGCATCGCGCATCACGTTTCCAAATTCCGGTCGATGTATACGAAACTTTGACCCATTTCCAACTATCACGTCAGGGCCCCCTCTCAGGCGCCGCCGCGCCGTTCATCCACCCACCATCACACGCCGTCCATCCTGAACTTTTGAAGAGCGGTGAAAGGAACCCGTGCTCCACAGAAGGACATATCCTCTTATCTCACCCACATTCATGCTTTCTTAGAGACATTTCATATGACAGCTGCTTGCTGCGGCGAATTCGTACTCACCCTCGTATCCTTTCAGGCTCATGTAACTTCCTCCCGATCTCCGGCTTCAGGCTCACCAGGTCCAATGCCGCTTGATTTGCGAGCCAGAGCAACCCGCTCCCAAGCCAGTTGCTATTGTCCCCGGCGGTGTCCGTACGTTTAAATAACGTTATTGCATTCTACACCATCACACTCATAACCGGTAGCACCGGATTGTAAAATGGAAACCATGGATGTGATATGTGCGATACATCAAGTAGATATATCGAGTTCGAGTTTGCTGCGCAAGGACTCTCAGTCAAGACTCAAGCAACCGCCGACGTGTACCGTCGCCGCCGCTCGGCGCTCGCGACATTGTCGTCCCCACCCTGACCAATACCTAATTTTACCACCCCCCCATTTTGCGCGAGGTCCAGCAGCAGATATCCCTCGGGCCTCCAGCCTCCATCATGATCATCGGTGTGGCCTCAACGAAACAAAGGAAGACCGAATTCGAACTCTAATCAAGTTATAATAGCCCCACCCCCCCACCACCCCAGATTCCCGAACGGCACCCATTGGCATGGCCGCATGGGCCCTATACCATACCTATTTCCCATTTGATATTTTGTGATTGTCGAGTCTCGACATGCTTGTGATACCGGAGCCGAGCGGCGCACTAGGGTTGCAACGTCGCAACAGGAAATCCATTATCGAAAACGCGGTGATGACTTGATTTCCTGAGGGCTAAACTTGAAGTCGACGTCACTTTGCTCCAGATGGTGCGGTAGTATTTTCTTGATCTTCAATCAGTCGATCTTCACAGAGTCAGACTCCATTCTCTTGAAGTGCTCCACGCGACCGTGAGACAGCGACTGACAGTGAGCCGCTGAGCCTGAGGGGCTGCACAGCGGATAATATTCCCCCTTGTAACTTCCTTGGACCTTAGGCTTAGGCACGGACGGAGGGAATAGTCCCGGACCTTGTAGGCGATTCCTCCGTGTGTACGATGTGGGAGGAGACATCGTACATAATTACATAAGTACTTATCTTTCTCCGCTGAAATTGCTTCTGAATCCAAAGCCCAAGCTCCTGTGTCGTGGTGGTGTGGTCGTGTGCTGCAGTGCGGAGAGACAGTGCTCCAATTAACGGGCCCATCATATGCACCAGGAACGGGTGCCCATTCGGATCCGAGTCGCACCCGCATCATATGCATCCTGGATCCATCATACATACCTGGCTCCTTGCTCCTTCAAGTTCCACACATTGCGATATCGGTAAGTACACATGTATGTATCTTGTATTTGCTTTGCGAAGCCACAGTCCCTTCCTTCATCTAAAATTCAAACCACACACGTATTGTAGCAGTTGTGATACCCCGGGGTTTATGGTGGTCCGAGTCGTCAACTTGAAATTTCAAAACTTAAGTAAGTATCAGAATGAAGAATAACTTGTCAAAAATGTGGCAAAACAATGATAGTTATAATAGTTTTGTTTTATGTGAAAAACGACCACCGTTCCGAGTCAGGGTGTGCCAACTGGTGACCTGGTCAGTGGTCACTCCACGGTCATTCGCGCCAGGATCCGTAACACATCCCGATAACAGGCTCAGCTATCAGCTCCTCAGGCTCCAAGTCTCTCCATAACGATACGCGATCAGGACCTAGCACTTACATCCATCCTCATGAACAATGAAATCCACAAACAACCATCACCCAAGCGTTACATACACGCATGGCAAATTCAGATCACCGACACCCCTTGGTCCACCGCGCACCTAAGGAAGGACCTTGGTACCGACGCACTACTTCCAAGTTACCGAACGCCACGGACACGGTCGCATCATATGCATCATATGCATCAGATTCATGGGCCGTGGCACATGCACCCACGCGTACTTGCGCTAACCGCCCGCGAGCCCTGCCTCCGAGACTCGAGTCGCCCAGACCCTAACTAAGAGCATCACTCGCTATCTGGGGCCACACTCACTTGGCCATCTGGGGCCTGGCTGGCGCGCAGCCTCTAAGTATCCGAACTCGGAGCCCAACCCGCAAAACGCCGCAGATACCCCGCTCTCCCGCGCTCCCAAGCTCCCAAGCTCCCAAGCAACGATATGTACATACGATGCTATGATCCTCATATGTATGATATGAGGATCCAGAAGATAGTTCGCCCGTCTCCTCGACCCGGACTCCGGTTTCCCGTTTCCCGATCCTAGAATCCTAAGTACGCTTATTACGCAGGTCAAGGTCAAGGTGAAGGCGCACGTACTGCAACCGAAACTGGACTGCGCTTGACCGGTTGACCCCTGAAGTCGAAGGTAAGGCGGCTTACCTCGGCTTACAGAGATGGGCCTACGCATACTCAGCCAAGGTTATATATACATATATATATATGATATCCTACCATCATATTGTATTGTATTGTAATGTAACCCTTATACACCAGACAAAGTCAAATGTATTCTCGACGTGGCGTCTAGGCAAGGTTCGCGGCTGAGTTTAAGACTACACTATTACCCCAAGACCCAATCGACACAGCCAGTAATTATAATACATATGCAGAATGCATAGTAGGCAACCAATACCACGGTCCACCGGAGTCCGGGTCGGAGTCACTACATAGCCCGAAATCTCGAATCTCGCAATTCGCAAATTGGCTCTATTGGCTGGTGTAAGTAAGTAACCTATAGCTAGTATACCTACCATCATCATCATAGTTGTAAACTTATAACGTTAACCACACAAAGTCAAATACTCGTGGCATCGCCTACGCGATTCACGGCTCAGAGTTCAAGACTACATACAATATATACCGAAGACACAGCCAGTAAGTATAACATGATGCATTATGCATTACACAGATGGTTAGATGGTACATATACATTGGCAACCAATACCACCGAGGTCGGAGTCGTCCGAAATCTCGAATTCGCAAATATGTACTTATGTATGTACTCGAATCGCTATTAGTATTCACCAAGTCACCGAGGTCGGAGTCGGAGTAGCCCGAAATCCGAGTCTCGAATCTCGAATTCGCAAATTACAGTGTTCTGAGTCTCCTAGCCTACTAGCCTGGAAATGTATTCCTTTACTTATATGTTTCCAAAAATTCCCCACCCGGCAGAATCCATATTGATCACCCACTATTCAATATTGAATATGCGAATATGCAGTCTCATATCATATCATACGGATGCGCATGGCCCGGCCCCGGCGTGTTACTGTACAACCCGAGGCTCATACATCAGGTTACTGCCATACTGGCGCTGCAACTCAGACTGACAAAGTCACGGACTCACGGTCAGCCTGGAATTTCTAATTTCTAATTTCTAAATCCGTAGAGTAGCGGTGGGCGGTGGGTGGAATAATGCTTAGGCAGTAGGCAGGCCAACTACTAAACTACAGATGTATGTATGTATGTAAGTAACCGTCTGGCGGCCCTGGGCGAGATACGAATAAAAGATCAGATCTTGTTCAGTGAACTGTGAATCAGTGGTTCAGGCTGAGATAAGTTATAACGGGGCTCTGGAAGAAAAGATCAAGAATCATTATGAGAATCAAAGAGAGATCAAAGAGAGATCAAAGCGTAAGAGAGAGGGGGTGAAGCAAGTTTGAAGTGACGATGATGATGATGATGACGATGATGACAATTCGTATGATAGATTCAGCTAGATTCAGACCGCCGCCAGTGAGTAATTTCTAAATCGGTAGGTGCGGTGCGGTGATTCGAATAAAAAAATTTATTCAGTCGTGTTCAGACTGAGGCTCTGGCCTGGACCCTACACCCTACACCTCAACTCCGCAGTTCGCGCACACTATCCAGATCGGATGCACCGCATTCAATTGGGCGCGAGTACCATGTAGTACTAATAACTAGCTGTAGGGCCTATCATACGTGAATTTATGCGGGGTGGGGGGTGTACGATATTGTATATTGTGAATTGTGAATTGTGTATTTTAAATATGCGGCGTGCGTGCGTGGGTGAATGCGAGTAATGGTGAATATGTCGAGTGCGAGTGCGAGTAAGGGTGTATGGTGTATGGTGTATGGTGAGGTGTGAATGCGAGTTGAGTGTATGTTATGTTATGTAAAAAACGTGAATATACGATAAGTATGTATGTATGTATGTATGTATGTATGTCAGATGTGTGCTGTGTGGAGTGTCTGAAATGAACTTGGCACAAGGAAAGAAAGAGGGAGAAAGAAAAAGAGAGAGGAAAGAAAAAAAGAGAAAGAAAGAAATCTGAAAGAACCAAAGACCAACCAAACGCAAAAAAAAACGCAAAAAAAAACGCAAAAAAAAACGCAAAAAAAGGAAGAAAAACAGCAGCACGACGCACGAAAGCACGAGAAACGATAAGTGCAGGCGCCATGCAGGCAATGTAGGAAGACGGGTCGTGTGTGTTGGGGGGAGGGGAGGGTGTCACAGCGGGCGGATAACCAACAACTCAAAACGCAGAAGGCGCACTCTCCCTCACCACCAACAACCCTCCCCATCAGACCATCCACCATCCAGTGAGCATCCCCAACTCAACCGAACTCAACGCAACACCCCCACACCCCCAAGATCAGCCCCCGCGGCCCCAACTCCCATGCCACGCATTCTGCACCGGCGTCGGGTAGTGGTAGAACTGCACCCCGGGCGGGCCCGCATTCGCAAACGGCGCGCGCGGGACGGCGGGGCTCCCTGTGATTGGCCCTGCCTGCTGGGAGTGCGAGGACTGGGTCTGCTGCTGCTGTTGGGAGTGCTGGGAGTGCTCGTTCACGTGATGGGCAGACGGCGTGTACCTCGCCTGCGCAGCCGCAGCCGCAGACACGATAGGGGGCAGCTGCTGCACCGTCCTCTCCCTCTCCCACTGCATCTCATGAAGACGCGGCAGCACCTGCGCATGCACCGGGCGCTCATGCGGGCTCGCAGACGCGGACTGTACCTCGGGCGGCGCGGGCCGGTACTGCTGCTGGTCGTAGTGGTGTTGGTATTGGTGGGATTGGTGTTGGTGTTGGGGCTGGTGTTGCTGATGTTGGGACTGGTGTTGGTGTTGATGTTGGGACTGGTGTTGCTGGTACTGGTGGTCGTGGTGGTACTGCGCTGGCGGCGGCAGGAGGGGCTGGTGGACGCGCAGCCTAGGCTTGGCTTTACCCGGGCGCGCAGCCTCGTCGCGCATCGGCGAGGACGCTAGGGTGTAAAAGTACAGGTTCTATTGGGGGGAGTGGGAGAGATATGTTACTGTAAATCACGTTGGGGGAAAATGACGACGTACTTGGGGCACGGCAGTGCGCTGCGCTTCGTTCAGCGGGTACGGCGTGACGAGCGTCTCGGGCACCTGGCGGGTCCACTGTGTCTGTGTCTGTGTCTGCTCCGTCTGCGTCTGCGTCTGCGTCTGCCTCACCCGCGGCGACGACGACCCCGCCAAACTCATCCTCGCAAACGACTGCAGGCCCTCCAGCGGTGAATACGAGTGCGGTCCCGCCCCCGTCGCCATACTCCCGTCCGGGATCTGGAGCTGCAGCGAGATGGACACGGGGCGTTTGGACGGGAGGTGCGAGAACGCGGCGGTGGTGGGGGAGAACGCTGCGGCGGCGGTGCGTTTGGCGCCGGAGCGCGGCGGGGGTGTTGGGGAGGGCGGGTCGGGGCGGGCCGCGAGCGCGGGATAGGTGGTGGTGGTGGTACTGTGGCGGGTGTGGGTAGGGGACGTAGAGCGCGCGCGGTGGGGCGGGGCGCGGTACCGGGCCGATGACGAGGAGGACGCGTAGGAGTAGGTGCGGGACGCGGGGCCGGAGGACGACGGCGGGTGGCCGTGTGCGAGCGCGAGCTTGGACGCGGGGCGTGCGAGGCCGCGGGATTTGCGAAAGTGGCGTGAGTCGCGGTCTTTTGCGGTGACGAGCCCCTTGAGGAGGTTCATCCACGACTCGTAGGTCGCCTTGTCGACGTAGAGGTTAAAGTCGACGGCGAGGAGGAACTCGCGCTCCATGCGGTTGATCTCGGCGAGGTCGATGCCCGAGACCTCGGACCAGGTTTTGTTGGTGTAGGTGTTGCTGTTGGGCGGGTGGGGTTAGGGTCGCGAACAAAGGAGAGAGGGGGGGCCACGCACTCGTCTAGGAATTTATTGGCCATCATGAGGCCGGCGACGGCGATGCGGAACTCGCTGCCGGGCTGGGCGGGGGTGAAGCGGTTGCGGTCCTTGAGGCGGTAGATGTAGTGGAGGGACAGGACGATGACGGAGTGGGAGACCTGGGTGGTCTCGAGGAGCTTCTGCATGAAGGAGTCAAAGGTGGGGGTGGCGACGAGCTGGAGGGTGGTGGTGGCGGGGTTGGGGCGGTGGCGCTGGAGGAAGGGCGGGGAGCTGTTGGGGGACGGGTAGGCGTGCTCGGGGGCGGCGGTCGCGAACCAGAGGTAGCAGATCATCTCGCAGGTCTTTTCGGCGAGGAAGTGGGCGGAGCGGGAGCGGGAGTGGGAGTCGAGCCAGTCGATGTGCGGCGCGTGGTGCGACGCGGGCTCGGCGGGCGTCGAGTACTTTGCTGCTGCTGCTGGGAGGACGTCCTCGGGTGGGGTTACTGTGGACATGGTAAGACATGGATTGAAACAAAGACGAGTGGACGGACAAGGGGCGCGTGCAGCGAGCTTGCGCTCAAGGTAGGCCAGGGGGGGCAGAGACAGCTGGACCTTGGGCTGCGGCGGCGGCGGGTGGGTGCGTCTGCTCTGGAACGTCGAAGTCATGGGGGGCGTCAGCGGGGTGTGCTTGGCCGGGTCCTGGCGCCATAGCGGCCACGGCGGAGGCAGAGACGGGAGGGTGGCATTCATGATGGAGAACCACACAAGATCATCTCGCGCGCATTATTTAACAACGGAACGCGTTTGGTACGGGCTCGGAGGAGGCGAGGGCAGAGCAAATTCGTGAGGTGGCCTTGCATTTCCGCTTACAGACAAATAGGGGATGCGACCTCGATTTCGATGTGCCGCAAGGGTTGCCAACAAACAACAAGTGTGCCCACACAACAAATTCCTAGTTTTTAAAAACACAAAACTCCCACATCAACCAAGCCCGGCACTGCACGGCCGCCGGGATTCCCCTGGGACTCCCCATAGCCTTGCACTTATCCCCAGCCCCGTATGGCAATGCTAACCCTTAGCCGGCACGTGGCCCCGCGCCCCGCCGTGGCCTGTTCCACCCAACGCTCTTCTGTGTCGCTGCCTTTGAGCTCCTTCCATTCGCTTCACTCGTTGCACGCCCACCTCGGAGCCCCGTCCGTCGAGTCCCATTGTCGCCCCTGCCCTGCCCTGCCCTGCCTTGCCTTCACCCCCATCTCGCCACCACCCCTCGCCCCACTTGATTTACATATCATTTTCCAATTATCCTATACCCGCTTCAAGTCTGAGACCGGTCACCCGTCCCATCGCCCCCGCGGTCCCTATAACCTATTCCTATGATGATTCTCCTTTTGATCACCCATCCACCCGCCCGCAGCAGCTGCTGCGATCCCGCCACCCGTCTCACTGCTAATTTCGTATGCGCGTGGACTTACATATGTATCATCGCTTCGATAATTCTATCCAGTAGCCTAATAAGCACACGAATTCAACTCCGTCCGCGCGCGCACTGCACCCAATCTCAATCTCAATCTCAATCCGAGTCAATCTGCGCCCTTGGGCCTTCGCCGCAGATCTCCCTTGAGCTTGCCAACGTTAACCCGCAACTGCATATCAATTCCAATCGACGTCCGCTGTGATCATGATTCAGAATCATCGCAATTGATTCCCATGCGCAGGGACCGACGCGAAACTCAGCTGCCACCGCAGTGACCCACTTTTCTAGACTGTAGTCCAAGTATGATTCCGACGTTGCCGACTGCGTACCGTGTGTCCAGACAAGTACATCACACATTCACATTCACAGTAAGACAGCGACGCCAAAAAAAAACACAATTCCACAAAGAAACAAAACAAGAGTTCGGTTCGGTTTGGATGCGTACACACGTAACCGTAACCGGAAAATCGATGCCAGAAAGCACTATAACCAGTAATTAACAAGGGATCCATAGCTAGCTTCACGTACGATCAGCCTTCCAGCCTTCCCTTCCCTTCCCTTCCTCTTCCCTTCCACCCCGACTCGACGCGTACGCCTACATATGTACTTGCAATCTGCACAAGAATCTGCATCAAACGCAAACGTTAACTCTACGCCACGTACGGCGCGCGTTCTTCGAGCCCGAGTCGCATCAGAACTTGCCCCAACGCCAACGCGGAAGCAGGCCACCGATTCCCAAGTACGTGCATAGTGATACAGGATTCCCAGCACGGTCGTCGTAAGACTGGATTTGGTATTTGGTATTTGGTATTTGGCATTTGGTGTTTGGTATTTGGTATTGGGGGCCGCCGCCCCATTGTTACATACTCCAAGTACAATGTGCATCGGTCAACGTTAACTCTACGCCACGATTCAGACCGCATCAGAACCCCCAGCGGGGTCGCCTCCCGATGCCCCAACACGAACGCGAACGCGGAAGCAGCTGGTGCCGAGTCAGAGTAAGTAAGTAAGTATGTAAGTATGGATGGATGGATGTAGAGATCCCCATTCCCAGCACAGCTGCGCCTGTCTTGACTCGCACCAGCGTTGTCGATGACAGACTCGGACGCCGGGATAGATGATAGATGCGCGGTCCCCAGATGAACGAACACATCCCCAAGGCAGGCAGCACGATTTCGGAATTTCGGATTATGTTTATGCACGCCCACAAGCCACAAGCCACTGACGTACGTTCGGCCCTCGGTCGGTCGCGCGCGCGGGAGGTAGAGTAGTGTAGATGCCGCAGTAACACCCTCCCCCAAGGGACGAAGAACTGATACATGCAACCCGTCGGGTGGGGTCCTGATGTGATGTGATGTGATATGCCAGAAACGAGAACTCGGACTCGAACTCGGGAGGACGAGCGGAGGCGTCCCCCAGAGCCAGAGCCAGAGAGCGTAATTCGAAGCGGTGAAGGGACGCGCCGGGCAGCCCGGGTGCTGAACCTGCGTGAATCGTGAATCGTGAATCGTTTGGGGCTGCGCGCGCGGGGGGGGTCAGATGCCGGGGGCCGGGGTGGCAGACCCGCCCCAACTTTTTTTCCACGGCGAGGATTAAATATTGAAGCTGAGGCCCGGAGGTCTTCAGCAATATTCAGTTGTCAGCAGTTGGCAGTTGGCAGTTGTTCGAGGACGCCGGAACCGCTACCCACGAACGGGGGGAGCCCCGAGAAGCGCTGAACTTGGATCGAGTCCGAGTCGAGCCACAACGCACGGTAGCACGGTAGACAGAGGACAAGTCACAAAGAAAAAAATTTTAAAGAAAGATAAAAATAAAATGAAAGAGTGCATATGCATATGCATGTCGGTGCGCGCGCGCGCGCACTAGGAATCAGAATGGAACGGGACAGATGCTCGAGCCTCGGCGCGGGGCTCAGTGTATCGTGTATCGTGTATCGAACGCGCACGGAGTTGGGCGGGTGACGCGTACGTGCGTCTCTGAATGTGAAGAGCCGCGGCGATACATATGTATAATGTATACATACTTACGATTTCATGATGTACGCCAGCTGCCACGATCCACAAGCCCCTGACGTGCGTTCGGTTCGGCCCGCGCGCACGGGAGGTGAGATGGATCATGGTAGAATGCCGCACTAACACCTCCCCCCCTCCCCTTCCCCCCCAAGGGGTGGACAAAGAAACGATATAACCCGTGGCGCCAGGCGGTGTGATATGCCAGAAACGCGAACTCGGTTGAACTCGGAACTCGGAACTCGAACTCGGGACGAGCGGAGAGCTTACTTCGACTTCGAATTCGAATTCGCAGCGTGAAAGGGACGCGCCGAGCCCCCAAGGTGCGCAAGGTGGCAGGTGCTGAATTGGTGAATCGGTGAATCGTTTGGGGCTGAGCGCACGCACGCACGCACCCACCCACCCCAAGGCGAGGATTCTGCGGCTGCTGCGGCCTGGGGTCCTCAGCAATATCCAGTTCAAAGTCGTCAGTTGGCAGTTCAAGCTCAAGGACGACAGAACCGCGCACGGACGCGGATGGGGGAGCCCCCCGAGAAGCGAGCGAAGCTGTGAAGGGGCCGAGTCGGGTCGAGCCCACTGCCACTGCCTGCCACAAAGTAACACAAAGAAAAGAAAAGAAAGGAAAAGAAAAGAAAAGAAAAGAATGTAGGCCGGTGAACACTGGGAATTAGCCATGGAAGGGGGTACGGTACAAGACTCGTTTCGCACACAGACTTGCAAGGTTGCTGCCAGAGGTAGTTGTAGAAGTTACATGTACTTAGGCGTGCCAGAATCAGAATCAGGAGTGACGAGTACGCAGTAAGCCTGGAGCCATATGATATGTGAGACTGATGTGATGAGCATGAGGAGGAGAAGGGATTCGGAAGGGAAGGGGAAGGGGTGGACACCGCCACCATCGACTCACCATCGGGTTCAAGTTCACCGGTTTACGTAAAGGTTACGAAAACTGGGCGACAAGTTAAAACGCAGTACAAACAATGAATGCAGGCATATTATTATGATCATCATTGTGTTGATTGTGATACAGTACGCCTCAGTAGTACTAGTTGCTGCGCGAGTGCGAGGACCTGCGTGCGACAGGGGGTTAACCCGGTTTTTGTGTTTTGCATGATTACATACTACAATGATATCATAATTAAATACAATGTATGTGATTTTAAGTATATGCAGTCAAGAAATAAATCTGGCGCACTGGCGCATAAACCGATGACTCATCCTGCGGTTAACTAGTTACCGGCCGGATACCCGAGGTCCGAACCCCCAGAGCCCCAGAGGTCCCGTTCGGCGTTTATCCGAATCGTGGCACAACAGATTCCATGACATATCACTGGGGACGGACACAGACACGGCGAACTCGTAGCTATAGTCGTGTGTGTGCCTCTGCTTCAAGTATACATTTATTACAATGCTGGTAAGTAAGTACTCAAGTACTGTCCGACTCGGAAGTCAGGAAACAGAGGTCAAGATTATCCGCCGTTCGGGCCCAGTATAAGATTATAAGTATAAGTGCTAGTGCGGCACAATCTCAATCTCGTCGTCATGCAGGGCCACGGCCCACAGGCCAATTGGTGATCATTCTCGATTCTTCGATTCTTGACTCGACACTTGAACTTGAGTTTTTTTTTCTTTTTTTTTTGAAGGCACGGCGCGGCGCGGCGTAGGCTTAGCTATGGGACATAACCTGGGTCCTGGACTGGGTACGCGTACTCGTGCGCATGCGCGGTATTGACATTGGCATTGGCAACACACCGTGCCCTTTCTCGGCAAGTTGTCAGCACGAACTTGAAGGAGCAAAAGAGGTGTCACAGTAGGCGCAGATAGATAATAGCAAAGAAATAGATATACTTAACCTTCGGGAGGCGCGATGTGGTACGCGTTTATGGTGCTTGAAGCTACCGTACCGGCACTTGTACTACGCGACGCCAAGTTGCACTTCGGCAGCAGTGGTGAAGTTTTTTTTCGTTTTCTTTTTTCTTTTTCGTACATATACAAGTATGTATGTTTGAAGTATGTATCGTGTGCGTGCGTGCACGCCAAATGGATCTGATCGACTACAGACCTGCGACCGGTCCCTCGATGAACAACCTTCGATACGATTTGGATTTGGGGTGGGTTCGCGAATCGCGGCCGCTTTGAATGTGCGATTCGGACTCGGATGTGCGGTAGATACAGTACATTGATGTGCACTTTTGTTCGTTTCTATTCTAGCATATTCTACACCAAACGCGAGTTCCAAATTTTGATACATCCATGATCTATATCGACATCAGCGCTCCGCAAGAACTTGGAACATCGATATCAAATCGATGTAGCGTTGACATTCTTGAGTGGGGAGCAAGGAACGACTCAATGTATCCACATGGACGTTCTAAAAAGACTGCAGTTACCCTGCCGAGTCTCTCAGTCTGGTAGATTCGAGACTCCACGGCCCAACCAGCCACACCAAGAATCGTCATGGCGTCGGATAAGTACATTTTGAAAAATTTGAAAACAGAGACAAAAAAAAAACATACAACAGATTGTGGGAGTCCACTGTGGCGACTTTCTCCCGGTGAACAATGCGGCTCCGGCGACATCAGAAACGAATATGTATGTACATACTGAGAATGATGATGATGAGTTGCGCCTCCGTCTCTGACCCTCGGGTGTGATTTGAGGGAACATCGTGCCGTGGCGCTTGATCCGAGGCGCCGGCCGATTCTTGTCCTTAAATCGAGTCGGAGTCGGTGGTCGCCTTTCTGCGCGTAGTAAGGCAGTAGTCAGGCACCAGGGGTGCACCACTAATAACTGACTCTGGTCACAATCTCAGCCTATCTCAGTTGAACCTTGAAGACTTGAAGACTTGAAATCAAGAGCTACTACATTTTACATTTCACATTTTACGCCGAAGGGTGTCACAGTGGATGCCTCAGCGAGTCCTGCTCTAGTAGCTTGGTTGTGATGCTACTACATACAGACGCCGCCGCCGCCGCTTTTTGTTTTGCCTTCTAGCCTTGTAGATTCTGACGAGTGACAGAACTCGAAGCCATCGTACTACAAGTACGAGGCATGAGGATTGCCCCGGTCACCTCAACACCGCCGCTGCCGCTGCGGCGGACGCCGTGATGGAGATTCAGGATATTGGTGGTTGAAACTTGATAAAGTATGTAGCACACGACCAATATTATTGCCCAAGCCACCCAAATGCGGACTATCCTATTATCAGGTTGTCATCAGCTGGTACTTACTTATGCAGGCTCTGGAGCCTCCGTCTGAGCTACCCTGACTGTTGGCCTGCGGTTGCGGCAAGAACTCACCGATACATACTCCAACGAATTCCAAGCGCCATTCCAAGCGCCAGGGTTTTGTCAAGGCTTTGTCAAGGTAACTGTGACCACCCCCGATTTATTGCCAACAACATTCCCCCGTCCGGAATCCGAATTCGGAGTCGTCTCCTCAGGCCGCAGGCTCAGGGCTCCTCTGGGTCGGATGGATGCCACCGGTCCGTTCATCAGGCCTAGGGAAGTGGCCGGCTCATGGACTAATGGGCGTGGAAGGCTTGAAGCCGTCTTGACACCCGGCTCGGTTTGGACTTGTCATTATTGTCAAGGTCTGCCATCGATCCGTGTGATACTGATACTGATACTGATACTGTCTCCTTACATACATACTCCTTACTCCGATACTCCTGTTCTGAAGGCCCCTCCCCGGGCTGCCCGTGTCTGCGGAAGACAAATATCTCCTTGGGTTCGGTTATGATTTGTCAGATTTGAAAAACTTGGACGGTTGGGCCTGCAGGACCTGCGTGATGTGCCAGTGCCATAGAGAATCAAATCAGCTCGACAACTTGTCAGATAGGGACCCTCGGCTATTATCAAACCTCGGTGCATCTAGGACCTCAGTGGGCTTGTGACTTGGGACTAGGAGGCACTTGGGATGCACATCCAGGACAGGAAAGACAAGCCTCACGCGGCGCCCATTGTTGGCGCTTCGTACACGCGTGGCCCGTGGGTGCCGACTGGCAAGGCTAGGCATTCAAATTGCACGCGGCCCCAGCTCCTTCCCTGGGCCACTGGGCCGCCACTCGCAGGCTAATCAAGAATCCATGCCACAACTCGGACGCCGCCTTGACTGGAGATGCGCTTGAGCCCTAGGTTAGGCTTTGGAGGCACATGGACACATCGGGCGCTATGTACTGTACTCTACCGTGAGCCCTGGTGCGGCGTACGTCTTCCAGCGTTCTCCATCCGCTCGGCGGCGGGCCATCGGAGCACGTACTGTTCCCCTTTTTCTTTGGCAATGCTCGAACTGCGGCGCGTTCTCCGACTCGTTTCTCGTTCACTACTTGGTTCCTACCTACTATCTCCGCAGCATGTACTTACAGTATGCATGCAGAAGTTCTCTCCATCGGGATGTCAGGCCTCAAGAGAACTCGGCAAAGCCTGTTATAAGTGGCTACGAGACACCAGATCGATTGGAATGTATGACCCTTTGTGGCTCCAGATGCTTCCAGAAAGAAGGCTTGCATTTCGGCGTAACTGTGCGAATGTGTAAGTGATATTTTAACTCGCATGAATATAAAACGTCTCTGGACGGTGTTACTCATGACAGGGCTGATTGGCGTTCAGGCTAATAGTAGCTTGATAATAGCTGCGCTCCAATATTCCGCCACAGGCTTTTGTGTCGTTTGACTTGAGACGACGAATCGCCGTGGGTATGTAATGTGTCTTACATATTGCCCGTGGACGGCTCTTATGGGGCTCGAGGCTGGTACCGGTCAATGGTCATCGTTCAAATTATCCGACCTCACGACGTTTCACATTCGTTTCACGCAGCATGTGCGCAGTCCTTCAACAAACTCAGTAAGCCGCGTAACAATAGACAATAGACTTAAAAACGCACAGATCATTTATTTTTGCAGAGAGGATCACACGCACACGCCGATAATGCCATGTCATTGTTGATGCACTGAAGACGGCGTACTACATAAAGCAAGTGCTTCAATACGCGCGCGTGTGATGTACATGAATGAATCATGATAAAAAATCACCAAAATCGTCGACCCTCGATGGACTTGTTCAAACTTCAACGTGCCCTTTTTTTTTTAGATCATTGATTATTATTGACCTGTGCCCGACATACCCGGGGTTGGTGGGCGCACTTTGGCAGCTCCGTGTATCGGGACACACAGGCTGGCGAGCGGCGCACAGGGCTCAGGGAACAACAACTAGACCAATATACATAGGCCCCGAATCGGAGCGACAGGCTCGCGTGGCCGCGATTAGATAGATAACTCAGTCACAGAGAAGATATTCTTCTGATCAACGGGTCGCGAATTGCTGGAGCACTATTCCCCAAGGTCGGGCCGTCTTCCTAGGCACCCAGTAGAAACCTGACGACAGCGCCACGGAAAGACGAGAAACAGATGTTTATTTCGGAGCTGGCAGTGCCAAGCCAGTGCCATGCAAGGAATATGATGGGGTTGGAAAACATGACATCGGTTGGTGTCTGGGCCGGCGGGTAAAATAAATAAATGTCTATACCTTCCTAGTCCTTGGATATAGCGCGGACCTTACATCGTAACAGTTGGAGCCCCATATTCTTCAGTTGGGACGCGAAGGCGAAGCACGGGATCTTTAGAGTGAACCTCGAGAGAACCGAGCTATGACCGTTGGAAATAATGCGCCTATTTCCACGAGCGACCGGCCATCCCCCACCAAGTAATGGACCGATCACGGAAATATATCTCTGCAGGAGTGGGAAGTCGAAGGTTGAGCGGCCGATAGTATGTGATCCTGGAAGTACCTATCGATGAACTCGGAATCGCCAACGGCATTTGCATCCGTACATGCCCGAGGCAGCGAGGCATGCTCAAAGGCGTGCCACGAGGTTCACAAACCGTCGTCCGAGGTTGATAGATACTTAGCAGTCGCCGTAGGGACGTTTCTTTCCGAGGTAATTGGACATTCAACAGTCAAGTCGAGCGAGAGAAGACCGCCCGGCGGGTCGGAGATGGAGAAGCTGGATGAAGACCAGGGTGGCGACCCATGCGTGAGCATAAGCGACGCCAGCCGACACTGGGACGATGAACCATTCACCGGGAGGTTCCACCTCGAAGTTGCATACCCAGAAGGAGAACACTATGACGTCCAGGTCTGACGATGACTGGAGGGGTAACTTGTCCAGGTGCGCCATTGTTGTAGGGACGTTGTCCAGAGGCGTGGATGAAATCTAGATGAAGCCTGGAGCGCCCCATTTCAAAACCAATCGAAGCCTCGACCACACGCTTCAAAGGGGCGTTACAGGTGAGGTTGAGCTATTGTACTGCTCCAAAGGGCCTCTTCCTTTGCATAACAAGTTAGCAGCAGCATCACCGGCAGATTACTGTACACATAACCAGCAGCGGATACTGCAAAAGATGCTTTCAGACGTCAATGGTCAATGTCGGTCGAAGAGTAGAGAACCAGATCACCTACTGGCTAGCTAAGCGTTCAGCCTGGCGGTAGACTCCGACGCTGAAAGACTAGAAACGTCAGGTGCGTAATAACTTGCACAAGGGGAACGTACGTTATGTGGACATTTATGAAGGTTCTTTGCAGCTAGATTGGCTCATCAACACTTGAAGTAGTACATACCTACAGCTAGCTCGCAGGTTTCACCTAGGAGGTCCATTCACAATGTCGAACTTTGCACTAGTACTCTAACAGGAACTTCTGAATAGGGGCTCGCGGAAGAAGTGCAGGTATAGATCGTCTCCAGAAGACAGACGTAGCCTCCTTCAAGCTGAACCAAGTTTGCAAGCTCAGAATACAGAATATCCGGTACTGCAGATCCAACGGTCACGGAGAACCTGACGCTTGAACAAACAATTCATTCTGGACATGAACGTTTGAATGGCTGTGTCGCATGTGAATGTTCACTGAATGGATGGGGTGCGTACGCAGACCATATGGATACGAGCAGCAGAGAGATTGTACCACTGCCCGAGAGCATAAGATTCTGAATGAGCGTCACCCATGACCAACTGATCACCGTTGTGTTCCCGTTGTATTCCCGCCACTTACGTAAGCGTTGTCTGTCGTCGTTACGGTTGTGCCGAAGTGCTTACACCGAACCACCATCTTTCCTTCCTCCTACCGACTTTTGGCCTTTTCTCCCGGCTTAGGGCCCACACAACTTGCACAGGAAGACTCTCTTTTAGCAACAAGAGCGACTTGAAAAAGGACAGATCGACATAAACCATGGGGGTAGAATTCGGGTCCTTCAACGCGATATGCGAAACAGCGGCGCTGGTGATTTGTCCTCTCGTGGGCACAGATCAGGGCATAGAGCCACAGTGCTATAGCAGGAATGTTGACATTGGAGGAACTCTGATATTTCAACCCTGTGAGCTTGCATCAACTCATAGCGCGGACCAACTTACACCTTCCTAGCAACATGTTTCGTTCATATCGTCGCAATAATAATGACAGCTATCATGATATACCACATACGCAGCAAGTACACCGCTGTCGGTAAGCCACTGAGCTATTTTGAACTTCTTGGGTGAGACTTAACGAATCACTCTCTACAGGCAGAAAAGAAATTGTCACTTTCTTCTGGTTGTACGCCGTCATCGAGCTGCTCGCCATGTTCCTCGATTCTGGTATCATACCCACCGCTAATGTCACATATCCTGTGAGTTGGTCCGTGCGTGATTGAATCCACAATTATGCTGACCCAAATGCAGTGGTTTACGGCGGTGTACGCGGGCCTCGTCGCAGCCGCCTACACCTGTCTTCTCATCAACGGCTTTGTCGGGTTCCAATTTGCAGAGGATGGTACTCCTCTTTCGCTCTGGGTGTGTCACAGTGGTCCCGGCAAATTGGACTTGGACTAACTTGACCCTTAGTTCCTGCGGATAGCGTGCATCGCCATCTTCGGTCTCCAATTCTTCTTCGCCATTGCCACTTTCAAGGAAATCGCCGGCTTCTCCTA
This sequence comes from Asterophora lycoperdoides, assembly GCA_018850815.1. Lineage (NCBI taxonomy): Eukaryota > Fungi > Basidiomycota > Agaricomycetes > Agaricales > Lyophyllaceae > Asterophora > Asterophora lycoperdoides. The sequence continues at coordinate 55,887 of JABCKJ010000052.1, forward strand.
CTCCAAGCCCATCGCCTTATGGATCATGTACATCCTCTGGCCGATCATCTGTGCCGTCGTCTATGTCATCTCCCAACTCATCCTCGTCTTCCGTACCCTCGAGGACCGCTGGCCCATCGGTGACATCGTCTTTGGCACCGCCTTCTTCGCCATTGCGCAGGTTCTCCTCTTCGCCTTCAGTGTCACCATCTGCGACGCCATCAAACACTACATCGACGGCCTCTTCTTCTTCACCCTCTGCATGCTCCTCAGCGTCATGATGGTCTACAAGTACTGGGACAGTATCACCGTGCGTAGCTCGCCCAGTATAATGAACTTATCTCTGATAACTTCATCCTAAACAGAAAGAAGACCTCGAGTTCTCGGTTGGCTCCAAGGCCGCAGTGTGGGAAGTCAAGGACCCACTGCTCGCAGGCCCCGGCAGCGCGGACTACCCCGAAGAGGACACCGCTAGCGCCTACCACGGCGGGGCCGCCGCGTCTCTTGTCGGCGGCGTCAGCGGCCAGCAACTCTACGCACCACATGCACAAAAGACGGGATATAGGGGCTACCCGCCCTCCGACGGTCGGTACTGAGGCCGAGGCTAAGAAAATGGTCACCTGCCTGCTACGGCATCTTCTCGCACATTACTTTATATTACATATATGTCGACATCGACATGGTCATGCACGACGACGAACTCGGAGGGACGCTTACAGACTCTTTTGCTTAACACTGCACCCACGTTTTTACGTATCTTCTTTCTCGCCGGTGCCGCCAGACGGACTTAGTTTGTGTAACCTACGCTCGGCATTTGACAGTTGCCCTCTACACTCGTTTTATTTAACTTTACCCCTTTGTTTCGTTTTTACGAACGTACCCTCAGTACGTATGTGGGCCTCTGGGTTGCGTCTGTGTGTTTACACTATGCTGATATCGACTGTGACACTCCAATGGCTGCATTTAATCTGACGTTGGTGATGGACAGAAGCAACACTTGCGAAAATCACCCCGGGTGTGGCAGTAATGACATTGTAGTGAGAACTGACCAATTATCTACAAGAATCTAAGTGCTAAGGAAGTCTATCACACCAAAAAATTAGAACTTCGGCATCAGAAATAGATGTTTTGTAGGTGAATGGTAGAATAGATACAATAATATAATTCCGTGTTCCAGGCTACTTTTCATGAGATGGAGAACGATCTTTGCGAGTGGGGAGTGAAAATGGGAAGCGGATGTGCCTGGTTGTGAAATTGTGGTCAGGAAACGATGGTTCAGAAGAAAGAGCAAAAATACACACCTCGGTGTTGAAGACATATTCTGGAAGTGGCGGAGTAAGTTAAAGTAGTAGCCTAATAAAAGGCAGATGCGACATACTGTCTAAGGGAAGCACCGTCGAATCGGAAAAGAGGAGGTAGAGATACTTGAGTGTCTCGCTCTGCATGCCGATAGTCATGATAAGCTCTCACAAATGAACAGATGCAAGAGAGATACAGACGCACCATCATGAATGTCTCCATTCTATCCTCCAGCTTGCTATTCACATCGTCCACGTTCAGAATGCTCGCGTACCCACCACTCTCCACGCGACAGTACTTTTCTATCGCCTGGAAAATATCCCAGCCGTAATCTCTGTATTTCTCGTAGCCGGTGAGGCGATACGCGATGAACAAAGATTCGACAGTTTCTGGTCTGAATGAATAAAGTGGTCGCCACTACGTGAATCCTACAGCAAACAGGAAATAGGGATTGAAGGCGTACCTGAGGATATACCGAGCGTCATACGGAGGGTCTTGACCAGCGGGGCTAAAGAAGAAAGTTAGCAGAAAGTCCACTTGCCCGTTACATATCACTGCGTACCGTGCGTCACGGATGTACCAGTCCCTCTTGGCCGATGCACTGCTGGTTCCGTCCTCTGCATTGCGGAAGTTCACAATCTCCGGCGCTAGGCCGCTACGTACAGCGGTTAGCTTACAGTCCAATCAAGATGCAGAGGTCGGCGATAGAAAACGCACGTCGCGGTTCTCTTATACGTGTCGACGCAGGTTTCGATGAGTTCCTCGCCCGTCTTCCAGTCACGCCTACCAGCGACAGACAGTTGTAGTTTGGTGGGAGGGAGATCGACTGGATACACGTCGGCACTGGCAGTCGTGGCACCCAACATCAAAGAGCCACCAAGGAAACACACCAGGTGGTCCTGCTTGTGTTCTGTGTCCCAGTCGCTGTTGATGGACGTGTCAGAGAGTCCGTACATAGGAGCGATGTGTGGGTGTACAAACATTTTTCCGCTTTTTCCACGTTTCGGTATGAGTTCGGAAGTGTAAGTCAGATGATTAGGACTCTTTTTCAGCAGCTCCCTGTGGATTGCGGACATCGTATCCTCGTACATCTACGTGAAAGAATTTTGTGAGCGTTGGTCATCGGTGGAGTTTGAAAAGGCGTACATACATCGCGATAGACGGGCTCCGTTTGGTTCTGTACCAGCCAGGCATTGAACAATAGTCTTATAAGCAGATAGAGGGGAACTTCGTACAGTCTGTAGATATTGTTTCCTGAACACCAAATGTCAGACATCAACAGCACTTCGAAGATGTAAAGTGTACTGACAGTAGATACTCGTAGTACGAGTCTCCCCTGGATCCCAGGCGTATCTGCGACATGAGGAACTGTCCACTCTCTCCGCTACAGAGAAGACGTTAAATTTTTGACAGCCAGGAAAAAAAAAAACTACGAACCCCATGAATATCGTCGCGAGCCCTGACGGAAGTCTCGCAGCCTTGATGATCTTCATGACCTGCAGAACAACAAACAGTCAGGATGACACAAGGTGAGAATGCTATGGACGTACGTTCTCTGCCTTGTCCCAGTACTCCTCATTATCCGTCAAATGACTTAAATACCGCAACTCAAGCTGGATTGTTGACGCCTCGGCAGTGCTGACAACATTATTCGTGTCCTCGATTCCCTTGCGTAGGCCGAGGTTGACGTCAGAAGTAGGGAGTCCTGTGGGGGTATCGAACACCGGAAGCATGCGATCCGCGAGGTCAGTAGCACGTGCTAGGTAGAGCGCGTCGCCGCCGGAGAGGTGGTATGCGGAGAGGAGACCTCCAAGGACGCGGATTGTTGTCTGCAAAGACATAAGTCACGACGGCCAACGGTTACTGATAGACGAACATACCTCGAAAGTATTGAATTTCGCGTTGCGGTCGAATGAGAGCTTGTCAGCGACCCACTTCCGGGCACGTGTATATTCAGACTCGAGGCCCATGATTTGCATGGTGTCGAGGGAGTCCACGACGGTGTAGCCGATTCCACCTGCAGCAGTCAGATTAGAACCTTTCTTGGAGATAGGGTGATATTCATCATCGCCCATGGCGTCCCGTTCTGCGAAGAGTTCCTATTCAGCATGCTTCATTGAAATGAACCAGAAGAAGTACCATATGCCAGCCAAGCGTGCTGCGAGAGAAGGTAAGGATGAGAAATAGGGGTGCTACTGCTAATGCGCACCTTGAAAGCGTCCACCACTGCATCCCGCTTCCCCAAATCCGCCGAGAGATATTTGGTACCACCACTCTCCTCCGGTCCGTCTTGGCCCAGGAAAGATTCACCCTACAAGCACTCAGCGCATGGATTAAGCGTCAATGTCAATTGAACGCACCCTGTATAGGACTGCGGCCAGAACGAACGCGAGGAGGGCGACATATCCCTTGAGTTGAAAGCTCGACGTTGGCTGGTTTGAAGACGTGTACTTCGATTTGTACACTTTGAAGTCAGATTACAGAGTATACCTAAAGAGAAAGTGATGCTCACCCCATTCTGCTTTCCCTTCCCTTTCGAGTCCTCCTCCTGCCCACTCTTTCTCTTCCGTATGTTTTCAGCCATGGAGATACTGCGGCAGCGTCACAAGAATGAACTCGTCAAGAGTCTCCGATGCACTCTCAGGTGTGTAGTGCTACAAAGCTTTTGTGTTTTGTGCTAATAGAACGATAGGTCGTTCTAAAAGCCTAGCAGGTGTATGCCACGTATTCTCCGAGGATGTGGAAAGGGGATATTACTGAAAGCTCAGCCGGCACACTCTGGCGAGAATTAAATCCAGTGGAAGAAGATCCTGGGGAAGAATTTGACTCCAGAGAGGTCTCCGTAGAAAAGGGTAGACTCCGAGGTGGTCAACCTTCGCGATGGGACGGCTGAAGGTTGTGAGATCGACCTATCTTATCTTATCTGTCAACGCCGGCAAGCGGTAAGGAAGAACCAACCGTCTTCAAGCCCTCAGGCCTGAGGTCCTCAAATTCCATAAGCTCAGCAAATCTCATGAGTAGAAGAGACTGCCGCTTCAATTTGAAGTAGCTGCTCACAACGGTTTTGTTTCGCACCGCGTTGTGTGAGTGTGAGAAACTGGGGCTCCGAGTGTTGAACGTTGAACGTTGAACTCTTACATTATACTGTAACTTTGTGGAATCTTCACGACCACTATGGCTACCTCGAGTTCTGCCAATACCCCAAGCGGTACAGAAAAAAGAAAAACACCCATGGTCCAATCTACAATTCTTGCTGCCCTCGACAAAGGGAACAAGAGAAAGCGTATGTTAACGCTCGAAAGCGGAGGTGAGCACTGAACAGTACGCGAGAGTCGCGTCGTCTTACCGGTAACCGTGGCGGTCCGTTTTAGTGAGGCTCGACTTGATGGCATCGTTGCCTGTTACCCCTCAGGTGCGCATCTTTTCATGACCGCGCTTGAAAATACTCCCATGCCGTAACTAAAATATCCATTTGGCAGGTCTTGGAAGCCTTGCGGGCGCGTGTTATCGAGCTGGAAGACGAAATAGCCCAGCAACCTCCAACGAAACGCGCTCGGACGAGCCATGCTCCTGCTGCGGACGAAGCAACGACGTCAGCTGCAGGGCCTTCCGCCGCGTCACTCAAGGCAGACGAGAAAAAGAGAAAGATGCAGGTCAAGAAGATCTTCGATCGGTGAGAATGACGCGTTTAAATTATCTTCGTCCTTGTGCTAACCGCACAACAAAGGCTAAAGAAGGAATGTAAATCTGATGGCGTTAAGTTCCAAGGCTCTACAAAGACCATCAAGTTCGACGAGGTGTACTCCGAGGACGAGTTCGATTCGCTTTTCAAGGGGAAGGGGCTGCTGATCCAGCCGACGCCGGAGAATAAGCCAAAGAGTGTTGTTACGATCATCCACCTTGTGAGCCACCGACCATGTCGCCTCGAGGCTGAATACTGAGCTCTCCTCAGAACACGCAAGCTCACATTGCCTCATTCTTTGGAGACGAGCTGAAAGCGCTGAAAGGAAATAGCTGGTCCAGAGGAGGTATATACTGCCTCATCTTGATTGATGTTATCAGCTAATACCACCGCCACCAATCAGGCTTGCCCTCCCGCGCATTCGGAGCCGGCTTTGGCGGCTTCGGCTCCACCTTTTCGAAGTCCATTAAGCTCGGCGCTGTCGACGTTGCCGTACAGTCGCTGGAGGTGAACTATTCCAAGAACAACATGAAGTGCACTCTCAAATTTGAAGTCTGTCAAACGAATGGAATGGCGAACCACTCCGACGACGAGTTCGACTATTTCTATTGATCATGTCAAGCTCTCGCCATTTTTATCACTGTTCTTCATTATATATTATGGTGAGCACTGAGCGTCTTCCATGTCCATGCCATCACTGAACATATCCAGGATTGATTTTACTTAACTTGAACAAGTCGCGGTGAGCCGCCGCTATAACTGATACCACTTGGTTGCTTCGCCTGCGCCAAACCCTGCAACCCTGCGGTCTTCGCATGTTAGTGGCAGTGACACCCAACAATCAACGGTACGCGTTGACATGAACCGCCATGAATTCGATCCCGGCATTTCATCATTTTCCTTGGCGTACACCGCCTTTTGCGTTATATGGTATCTCTTCTGGCACTAGGCTGCTCACGGAGGACACTAGTTGGGAACCCACGGGAACAATCACCTGCCTCGTTGCATCTCTTATTTATGTAGGAGGGCCATGCCTCCAGCCCGGCCTTATCCCAGTCATGAAGAAGTTCCCCTTTCTCAAGAAGCGCACCACGCGATCCTCGTACTCTATGCTTGAGGGACATACCGAGAAAACCGCGACCTGTAAACTTAATGCAACTAACGGCCGCCAGCCTGATGCTTCTGTTCGTGAACTGGTCACTAATACGTTCGTCTTTGCCTTGTCCCTTGTCGAAAAGATTTCGGAGTGTGCGCCTGTTCCTGGATTGAAGGGTGCAGTCGGGGCCCTTACCCTTACAATGCAGAGGTTTGAAGTGAGTCGTCTCACGTTGGATCGCTATAACCTTGTTACCCAGGTTACTTTATTCTGTAGGATTCGGAGCAGAACCTCAAAGACTTCGATGAGCTCGTCTTCTCTATCGACAACCTCAACAACATCTTATCCATGTTTGAGGCCACGTCTGCTACTGGGCGTGACTTGACTGATGATCTTGGGGAACAGCTCTTTCACCTTTCCGGGTATGTGCCCCAGTCACGCTTTGCGTCTACTATTCGTTGCTGACTTACAGCCAGGGAGCTTACAGTAATAAAGAAAAACATACAAGCGATCCAGAAGCACTGTAGACTCCGACGAATGATCGAGGCGCCTCATGATATGCAGACTATAACTCGAAGTTTCCGCCGTCTCCATGGCTTTATTAACGAGATACTAGCAAGCAGAGTTTATTTTTCACCTGACTTCTGGATCTTACTTATTCCCCATCCAGGTGGGTTCAGCTTTGAAAGCTGAAGTCAGGCTTGCGGTAAGTTCTATGTGACTTTCGTTCACTCTTCTCATACTAAGCTTTCAATATTCTAATAGGATCTTTGGGCCCTGGGTATGGATCCCATACCATCATCTCATTTGCTCAGGAGTGGACGAACTGACGGTCTTGTATGATTAGAACATCTGGAAAACCTCCCTCGAGCAAAAGACGCCCGATACGATTACGTCAATCGCCCACTGTGTTCGGAGGGAACGCGTGAGGGTGTCCTCAAGCAAATCATGACGTGGGTCAAGAACAAGGATGCGCACCAGATCTACTGGCTCAACGGCGGCGCAGGTACAGGCAAAACCACCATCGCCTTGACGGTCGCCCATTTGTTGTCCAAAGATTCCAGCATCTTCAGTGCCAGTTTCTTTTGTTCCCGGGAATCAGAGGGACGCAGTGATTCAAGGCTCATTTTCCCTACGTTCGCCTACCACTTCGCACGCTGCGATGTCGAGCTACGGAACAGAATCGTCGGTGTGCTCAAGGACGCCCCGGACATTGGCCATGCCCTCCCCAAAGATCAGCTTCCGAAACTCCTGATCGACCATCTGCGCGACGTATACACTGGATCGCAGAGGCCCATCGTGCTGATTATCGACGCGCTCGACGAGTGCGCTGGCGGTCGAGCGCCAGAGACGATCTTAACCGCACTGGCGTCCGAAATCCAGTCGGTCCCGTTCCTCAAGGTGTTCGTCAGCAGTCGGCCTACAGCATCCACAAACGACGCGTTCTCGGACGAGGCGTTGCGACAACGCCGGGAGATCTTTGTTCTCCATGATGTGGAGGAGGACGTTGTTGATGCCGACATTCACGACTATATGACGGAACGGCTGAGCAAGAAGGCTACTCTTCGCCGTCTCTTGACTTCCCCATGGCCACCGGACGAAGTTGTCAGGAAGCTCACGGTGATGGCCGGGGGTCTCTTCATTTTCGCCTCGACGGTCTGTGAGTTCATTGAAGCTCGGGGTGATCTCGAGTTTCGATTGAAGGAGATCACCGAACGGCCTACCAACGAGTACACGGGAATCGATGGCCTCTACAGAGAAATTTTGGAGTACGCAATTGCACAATTCCCCGACCAAAGCACTTTGGCTCATTGCCGGACAATTATTGGCACAATAATCAATCTTCAAGATCCTCTCTCTTCCTATGACCTCGGCCAAATCTTACGCCTGCCGCCCAAACATATACAGGGCATTTTAGGTGACCTACAGGCCGTCCTTTCCGTCCCTGACAATATCCATGGCGCCATCCGCACACTTCATACGTCGTTCCCCGATTTCATGTCAACGAAGTCACGCTGCCTTTCAGTCATGTACCTGGAACCGACGCCTCACCATTATATGATCACCTATCGCCTTCTAGAGATAATGCAAGACGGCCTCAAGCGGAACATGGCATATTTCATTCGATTTAAACGAAACAAGGCAGACCATTTTCCGGGAAATCTTCGATACGCCTGTCGGTACTGGGCTGATCACCTCTGTTGCACTGAGGTACAGGATGCAAGCGGCCTCATCCAGACTCTTATCTGCTTTGTCTCGACAAAGCTGGCGTACTGCCTAGAGGTCCTCGACTCTGTTAGTGGCCCCTTGGAAGCTCTTTGTGAAAGTGTTGTTGATAAGGCCGAAAGCTGGGTTGCGGTGAGTGGCACAGGAAATCGTTCGCGGCTCGAGCTAATTCTGGTTACGCAGAGATTGCCCGAGGCCCCGCAGCAGCTGACGCATTCGCTTCGCTATGCCCATGCTTTGCTGGAGGTTGACGTGGCCGAAGAGAACCTATTCAGTCTTTTCGGACTTCCGCCAGAGACTCGTTATGCGCAACGCGGGTATGGAAGAATGTGCTCGGAAGGAACTCGCAACGAGGTCCTCGAGAGCATTTTGCAGTGGACCAACGATGAATCTGCAACCCAGCTATACTGGCTCAATGGTGCGGCCGGGACAGGGAAAACCACCGTAGCAATGACCATTGCCGACCTCGTAGCCATGGACCGCAGTAAATTAACAGCCACATTCTTTTGTTCGCGCTACTCTGGCTACCGCCGCCATGTAGGACATCTGTTTGTTACCCTTTCCATTGCTCTTGCAGCACGAGATCCGCAGTTCCGCGAGCAGCTTGTAAAGGCCGTCGGCCGCAACCGCCGCGTTGTCCAAGCGCTTCCGAAAGACCAGCTGCGTATTTTGATAGTTGAACCGTTGCGTCTTGCCGGACTCCTCGGAAAACCTATCATCTTTGTCATCGACGCACTTGACGAATGTCGGCCATTGGAAGAGGATGCCCCTGGGAAAGTTCTGAAAGCCTTCGCAGAACATCTGCACAAGATACCTACCCTAAAGGTTCTCATTAGCACTCGTCCTTCCCCGTCCCTCTCTAGGGAACTGGATACGGCTCCCTGGACCTTACCACCGGCACAATTCAACCTCCACGACATCGACCGCTTGCTTGTAGACGAAGACATTCGCCGGTATCTCTTGGAGATCCTATCTGCCAACGCGGGTATTGTAGAGCGGTTGTCACCTGCCTGGCCGCCCGATGATCTCCTAGACAAGCTGGTAGCCAAGGCTGGTGGCTTCTTCCTTTACGCATCGTTCATCGGCCAACGCTTTGTGTTAGTGGGCGCCCAACAGTTGAAAATAATGGCAGACTGCTCTGAAAGTGATTCAGAATATGAAGGACATCTCGGTCTTAACGTGTTTTACGGCAGGATGCTCAAGCACTTGCTCCTGAATCAGGACACATTCCCTCATATGGCAGAGCAATACAGGTCAATACTTGGGGTCCTAACGCACCTCTACAAGCCAGTATCTGTAGAGGCGTTTTACGAATTGGTCCCTGGCGTGCCCGGACGGGACCTCCAGCTGCGGCTGCGCGAACTGCAGCCTATCGCCATTGTTTCCGCAAAGACTAAATTGATTCGCCCACTGCACGAGTCCATGCGCCATTGGCTGACAGATGCGCAGCGCGCTCTGCCGGCACTCTTGGTAGAGCCCGCGGACGTGCACCAGGAAATTTTGTCGCGCCTCATCACTTCCATGACATCAGGCCTTGACCGTACCAGTCAAATATCATGGAATGCCAACAGCGTCATTTTGACATCGCGCGACCCAGGCGGTTTGCTCGATTATGCGTGTAGGTATTGGGCGGACCACCTGATGAAGGCAGCGACGATTCCAGACATTGAACCTTCTGTGAACATGCAAAAGGAGCTAGTAGAGGACTTCCTGGAGACAAAGCTTGCTCTTTGGATTGAACGACTCGACTTGATGGGTGACCTGATAGTTGCCGCAACGGCGCTTGAGAATGTGAGGGCATGGTACCACCATGTAAGTGAAACACTGCCTTGCACTAGTGATGTTGATTCGAGTATACTGATGCTTGTAATTTAGGTCTCCCAACCGCGCCACGAATGTGTCAAAGCATTTGCTGACGCCCAACAGTTGCTGATTGAACGCTCGATGATGGGTACTCGAGCGCTTGAGTGCTGAATTGATGTAGATTGTAACTTGGGATTGCATTCTTTCCAAATTCCAATCGCCTGTGGCGCAACTACACAGAGGCACGGAATGACGCAAATCGGTGATGCTGTGGTGAACAATTCTGAAAATGAGCTCCCTCTTTTTCTCTTGCATATACAACTCAAGTACGTAACCACCGGAATCTACAGTGTCGTGATTTTCGTCGATGTACTTGCCGCATGCCGCCTTGTTCGATCCTCACCAAATTCAAGCACCATAAAAAAAACTTCAATGACGGTAGCAGTGCCATATAAGCCGGCAACTTGAAGCAAGTACAGTCATATACATAGCCTTCTTGAACGGCGCGTCAAACTCGACCCGAGAGGCTTTAACTATTGCATTGTCGTCTTGGTAGACATTTACAACTCCTCGCCAGTAATCCAGCGCTGGATAAGTGCTAGAGCCTCCTTGGGCTTATCATAAGGGACCTCCAAACGCCAGTCAACTCGACGTCCATTCGATCATACCACCAAGGAAACACATACCATATGCCCCGCTCCCTCCACCGTCGCAAACCTCAAGCCCCGGGCACTTCTCGTTAGCCCAGCCCTCTTCTGCACGCCATTGACGTCCACGCTCCAAACTCTCAGATCCTGCGCCGCGAACTCCTCGTGCCCGCTCCACTCCAGCGCGCGCGTCCAGCGCTCATTCCCAATCCAATTACAAATGAAGTCATAAGTACCAGCGTAGATCAGCACACGCACGCCGCGCTCAAGTAACGCCGCAACGTGCAAGGGCGTCTCAGGGCGTTCCTCGTCGCGAGCCGCATCAAATGCGCTATTGACAGGCCCATTGCAGATGGAGTAAGGTGAGGGGACGGATGGATCAACACCGAGGTGAGTACGTGTGCTGCTACTGTTTAAGTAGGCAGTAATATGTCTAGGAATCGACATCAGCATCCGAGATAGGCGTAAGGCGAACAGGAAAACACACGCGGTTACAGGGTAGCAAAGGTCGTTTGGTTCACCCTCGCATTTTTTGCTCACATCATAGACATTTTTTCCTGAGGGTCCGAGTGAGTAAAGCCTTTGCAGGTTCAAAACATGACTGAGGACCTGTCGCTGCAAAAGGTTCAGACAGCTCGGTTCCGCAAAATTGAAGCGCTGCATGGCAGTTGATTGAATCGTAGAGGTCCACACAGGATTGCTTGACCCATTTCTCGCATCGGGGAAGCTGGAAGAAGCGTCCGTCAACGGTAATACAATAGGCTTTTCTGTGTCGCTCACCACTTGTTTCATTCGGACACAGGACCTAAAATCCTAAGCTTGGGTTGGCAAGATGTTTTAGGCTCTACTCACGCGATATCCATAATCGGGGGTACAGAGGCTGCAGTACACTGCATGTCGAAATATGATAGCACCATGCTCAGTGCATCGGTCCAGCCGTTGCCTATGAGGATCACAATAAGGTCTAGTCCATTGAATCAACGACTCACCAATAATGATTGAGGCTAAATTAATGGGCGACACGCCAGCTTGCACCAGCCACGCGTTCTGGTCGTAGACCTCGGATGCAAACAGCGGAAGGTAGCGGCCCTATCAACGGGTCAGTTTCCTTTCTGGACAAAGATATATACATTTACTGCATATGACTCTCCCGCCATGTGGAACGCACGTCCCTTAAATTTGCTAAAGTTTTCGAAAAAGACGGCGACGAAAGCGGCGATGTCCTTCGCAGCGTCTTCCGTACCACTCTGCAACGGTCAAGGTACATGAGTATTGGCAAGGAAAAAACGACAGCCGTTCTACCACAGGTTCGCCAAAGTCGGCGTAAGAGTAACCAACGCCGACTGGCTGATCGATGAAAAACACGTTGGCATTGGAGTTCCATGATTCGGGAAAGTGCTTGGTGCCGTTGGCGTCGGATATTCTGCACGGACCTTTATGATAAACGGTACTTTAGCTGGTATCTCTGGACGTGGAGGGTACCATACCGAGCTCCATGAATAGACCTAGGGATGAAGAACATCCGGGGCCTGGAGAGATTCAAATACCTAGTGAGGTGTAGGTCATGTAGTATGATTATGCTCTCACCTCCATTCGTCCACAGAATCAGGTCGTCCTTGTCGGGGTTGCTCCTACTCTCGAAGAAGTAGAAGAACAGGTGACGCGTTTCAATATCAATGTATCCAGTATACGACCTGGTCCACACTTGTCAGAGTCCATCCAAGCAGAATGTGAAGCCAACGTACTTCACACTGTCGTCACAGAACGAAGTCTTCTTGATTCGAACACCATATTGAGGGAACGCCGGATGGCTCATGTGAGTAAACTCGACTTCGGAGAGAGCGGATAAATCCTCCAATGGGCTGAAAAGTCCTTCGTCATAAACCTGATATCTGCTGTTAATATTCGGTAGATTCCCAGAACGACCTGGCCGTCCTTGCGACAAATGGGGTCCGAGTGGGTGGACTTGAGGTAGGGAGGCGAAGAACTGTTGAGAACCTTCAGATTGAGTGGCCAAAGCCAGCAGAAAAGCTGAGGAACACAGTTTCCTCCAGGACCAGCGCATCGTGCAAGATTGCGCAATGGGAAGAGCTCTGAGTAAGGGATCAGTTTGTAACACTGGAAGACAACGGTTAACCGGGAGATTAGATTAGATTCAAATCCACGTGGCCCAGCGTGACCCTCGAGCTTGCCATCCCAATTCCGGGACCGCGTTCCACTCATCTATACTCTACTACTTAACACCGTCAGGTCACCGACAATCTTGTACTACCCAATCTTCTCGTTGAATCGTGTCTTTCTAACCTTTTTTACTCAAATAATTCGGGTTGGCGTGGCAAGCCAAAACTCAAGAACCTGACATTTCGGTGCATGTATGTCCGAACCCTCGCCGACGAGACAATCGCGTTACCTGGATGAGGCTCGAAACAGCCGCAGTAATAGCATTGACCTGAGGCAACACGCGCTATTATCGACGACAACTCCATCTCTCGCGTCTGGCCATGAATGGCACAGAAATCCTGTGTTTGCACCACCGGGTAGCCTGCTTAACTCTCGACGAGCGTCGCTGGCCTCGCTGGCTAACTCAGTGGAAAATATTGAACGGCTTGGAAGGAGACGTGCGAGTAAGACGGAACTGGCGGAGAGACAAACACCTGCGGTGGTGACGGAGCCTGCATCGCCTGAGGATGGAAGTAACTTTCGGAGGAGCTTGCAGATTGACATGAAGGGGCTGGTTGGCGATGCAGTGGGAAACGTGCGTGCTTTTCACCTTACTCCTGGATGTATCTGACAGCGAGCAGATGAGCATAAGTCCTTCTTCACGGGATATTGTCCTTGCTGCGTACGTTGCCTGCCGATTTGTTGACGTCAAGGCTGAAATTTGTGTAGCCGGCGTGGACTGTTTATTATTGACCTTGAGGCGCCCTTGGAGGTGCCTAGATTTCTCCCTCAAGGGGGCACATGGGACGTAGCTGACGTACAATGGAACCCACATCCTGCGCGCGCCGAATACATTGTCTCTACATCGAGCGAAAAGCTGTATGTGCGATACAGGGTCCATTTTCTGTGCTGAGCAGCAAGCACAGGTTGATTTGGAATCTGCTCCTCGTGGGCAAAACCTCCATCGAGTTCATTCTTCGGGCCCACTATCGCGCCATTACCGATATCAACTGGCACACGACCGAGTGCGATACGGTAATCAGCACTGGAATTGATTCATGGCTATGGGCTTGGGATCTACGTGAGCCTCGCAAGCCCATATTTGGCCTGTCTGCGTTCGAAGGTGAGCCCATTTCACTCTCCACGCACATCCCACTCATTGTGTTATAGCCGGCGGAACTCAAGTAAAATGGAACCGGCAAGACGGCAATATTCTTGCATCCTCCCACTCGAACGAAGTCCTCATCTGGGACCGTCGGGTACGGGCTTTCCATAATACTCTAACAGCTCCTCATCCAGCACCCACAGAAAGGCTCTCTTCCCATCAAACGCATCAAAGCCCATAGCTCTAAGATCTACGGCATTGACTGGGCACACGACCGTCGCGATGAGCTTGTCACCTGCTCCCTTGACAAGACTATCAAAGTGTGGGACACCGCTACCGCCGATCTAGAGCCTCGCACGACTATCCAGACGGGATACCCCATCTGGCGGGCACGCGCTCTGCCCTTTGGGCACGGTGTACTGAGTCTACCCCAGCGCGGCTCGACGGCGCTGGAGATGTACGGCCAGGGCAGGCCGGATGTGCCTGTCCAGCGTTTTGAGGGCCATACGGATGTCGTGAAAGAGTTCGTATGGAGGAAGGGCGGAGAAGGTTCGTTTTTAGATGCTTCGTTTTCTTTTTCGCTGACCTCGTTGTCCCTCAGATGAGTTCCAACTTATCACCTGGTCGAAGGACCGAACTCTTCGTTTCTGGCCCGTCGAAACCGAGACCATGCATGCACGTAGACTCCCTTTTACGAGCCTCCCATCACTCACTGTTCCCTCTAGAAAGTCGGACACGCCGCGCCGCCTGTGAGAGGCCGCGCACGCCGCGCAGATCGTTCCCCGACCGTCTCCTACCGCAACCCACCTGAGGGCTCCGGCTACCTACCAGCACTCTCAGCGCCGGTCGGGCACCGCTCCATCCTAGCTGAAGTGCGCGCGCCGCTGCCCCCGCGCCCGGTCCCGGTTGTCGTGGGTGCAGGTGCACGCAGCCAGGGCGGAACCATGAGCAAGGGGAACCCGAAGAACAACACGGCGGCGCGCATGTCAATGGATCCTTTTACGTGGCTGTCGAATGTGAAAGTCGGAGAGCGGAGGGGAAGTAGTGAGACTGCGGGCGGGGATAGTGCGGAGGTGTCGAGGCTGCGGGAGAGATTGTTGGATATGGGCATGAACGGGGTTGATACGGAAGGCCTGTTGGTAGGGGAGATGGATGCGGACAGGGACGTGGACATAGATGTAGAGAGCGGTAGAGAGAGGAGAAGCACAAGTCGGGCGAGAGGGGAATGTCAAGGCCAGGGGGAGACGGGCCAAAACCAAAATCAATCATTGAAAGAGGAGTGCGTGGACTCTTGAATCTTGTATACGGTTGAATCACTGACATTTTCGCCCGTTCTTGTAGAATCACAAGCGTGATTGGTAAACTGCGAGATGAGGTGCCCACAACCATCAAGACGGAGAAAGTGAGTTGCCAAGTCAGTTCAGAATTGTCGGCGTGGTTCTAATGTGATCTCTAGATCGACCTTACAAAGAAGCGAACATGTACGATTGGGTTGCAGGGACCCTGGGGCGAGACTTCCTCTGTATTTGTCCGCGTGACCTTTACTTTCCCTCGCGACTATCCACAGGCCACCCATCCAGGCGGCACGCCTATCATTGAGCTTGAGCGCAATCCACTCATCACCCTCAAAGACCGTGCCTTCATGTTGCGGCGGCTCACTGCCATTCGTGAGAACTATCGCCCCTGCCTGGAACGCTGCCTGCGCTTCCTCCTTTTCCGTGACGAGGAAGAGCGTCCCGGTGAAGCGCTCCCCTTGGATGCGGAGTCGTCGTCCTCGGAGGACGATGAGCTTGTGAATCCTATTGGGGGACGTCGTTTCAAGGACGTAGTGCCCACAAGTTTCCGGGGCAAGAATCTGGTTGAGCCACGAACGTCCCAGGGAACCTTTGGCCCCAACGGCAAGTCTGTCTCTTTCAATTATCACAAAATACTCTACTCACCTAACATTCGGAGCACAGGTGAATTGGTATGCTTTTTCCGTGCCCCTACCCGAATCGTACGCAACGTACTTCGTGGTTTATCCGATTCCCCCGCGACTCCTTCCGAAGAACCATCGTCGGCGCCTCCTTCAGCAGAGCCTGTCCCCGCTCCCCGCATGTTCCAGTCGCCCTCCTTGATCTCGGATGCCGTGCGTCGCCTAGCCCTGTCAGCGACCGATCGGAATATGAAGGCCTCCGACACCGCACGGCGCCTTGGGGACCGCCACAACATCTTGCGCATTATGACAAACCTTCTCACCTTACAGCCCAAGTCTAAATCGTCCCAGGCGTCGGAAGGCGAGCATCGGCCACTAGGGGACCTGTTAAAAAGTTACGCCCTGTTGTCGGCGCCGAGGCGCAGCACGGTATTCATTGAGAATACTACCAACATTGCGGGTGGTGATCGGAAAGTCGCGAAAGATTACGTCTTTGGCGATGCCACAGAGGTGGGCCGGGTTGCAGGGAGTGGGTGCAATGGGGGACTGAACGACGTGTGCGCGAGGAATGCGAGGGTGGCGCGGTTGCATGGGAGGTACGACCACGAGCGTGCTTTCAAAACCCTACAAGCGTTGCTTTCTTCGAAGAAAGGCCCAACGTTCAATGCAATGGCTCTTCAAGTGATTATGGGACTGTGCGTAATTTTTTTTCTGTCAATGTCAGGCCATAACGAACTCGTACTATTTCCCTCAGTTATGCCGATTTCGCAAAGAACAAGGATATCCAGATGCTTGCAATGATTTCGGCTGTTCTTCTCCAGACACAGAAGATTACCAATTCGTATCAGCCCAACAGCCCAGAAGCGGGTATCGATCCCCGTAGCGTGGTGCCCAAGTTCGCGGATTCGGATTATTTCAGTCTCGGTCATAATCTTTCGCCTCAAAGTGAACGGCCGGCGGTTTGGCCTCGTCGGTCGTCTACCCCGTCCGCACAACAGCAGCAATTGGCAGCTTCTTTATCGTCATCCACATCATCTCGTGGCTCGTGGTCGAGTCTGTTCAATACGGGCTCCATGCGACAGTTTATGACTGGGGTCCAGGACACGCTCAAGGAAGGCCTATCCACCCCTCTTGAGAGCCCAGCAATAAACACTGAAACTGCCAATTCACCTGCGCTGGGGTCCAGTGTCGGCTCTGCGGACGCTTTCCCGACACTCAAGTCGGACAAAATAAATCGCCTGACCGATAGTCGTCGCAAGAAAAAGCGGAAGGACCAGCCAGGTTTGCTTGTTATACCCGGGACAGGGTCGGCACCCACTCCGTCGATTGCAGCATCCAAGTCGTGGAACGAATCACTTCCGCTGCCTTTAAAGCAATCTACTTCCTCCTCCTCTGCTGGCCACCGACGAACCCCTTTGGCACAAGTGATCGATCCCAGTAATGCAAACATTGGATATAAACGCATCATTGTATTCGAGCCACCTCCACTCACGGCTGTTAACGGGTTTGTCTTCAGATCTGAATGTTTCCGTGCTGTTGGACTCAAATTGCAGAACAGACCCAGTGATATACTTGACGAAGACCTGATAGGGCAACTCAGGATGCACATTCATGTGTATGCCGATCTCCTGTGCAGATGGCGACTGTACCATAACCGACTGGAACTTCTTAAATCGGTGAAGCGACAAAGCACGCCATACGAAAGTAGCCAAAGACACGCGATCGGTAAAACCCTACATGATGTTTGTTCTCATCTCACTGACGCTTCTTTCATTTCTTAGGTCTCGTCCGTACTTGCTCGAGGTGTACATCGGTGTTGCCGCAAAATTCTAGTCAATGTTCGTCATGCCTCGCCTCGTCCTCGCTGGCAAAATGCACTATCTGTCGACTACCCGTCAAGGGTACGCCATTTTTTCTTCCTGCTGGGCCTATGTGCTCGCTTCTGACATATGCTCTGCAGGCCTTTCGAGAAGTTGCTTACAGTGCTTCCACGTAACCCATATATCCTGCTGGAACAGTCTCGATGTACCGATATGCCCGACGGGATGTGGCTGCTTCTGCACCGGGCTGGAAGATACCCAGACAAGGCCTTCAAGCCGTCATGGACTGGCCCTGTCACCACCGTCGATCGCTTTGGGGCTCGCGTCCTTCTCTTGATTTTGACTGCCTTGTAAACCTAATACTTAATGTTGTACGAGTCTCATGCTCTGCGCCCGTCGCCTTCATATGTCAACAACCTCATTAGCAGCCAAACATATTTGTGTTAAATTAGCTGGACATCGAAACTGCAGCAACATCTAGCAAGTGGTTGCGTGCAGCCATAGAGAGTGCATGTGGGTACGTGGCTGACATATAAGTACTTGAAGTAGAAATGCCGAGGAGATATACGGCACTGTAATATGTGATCTAATCAGATCATCCTTCTGGCCGATCTAATCTCAGAAATTTATCTCGAGTCATGATTGGGCGCAATGCAACCACCGTTTACCAGAGCAGAACTCATCCGATACGGAGTCGTACCATACGCGCCTAAGGCCGATCTATAAATTGCTCCATCTGCGAATACAGTGTCGCCACACAGGAGGAATAAAGCAAACAATCAAGTATGGCGCCATCGCTGACCGCTCTAATCGACCAATCGATTTTTATCGTCCCATCATTTACCTTAGAATGTGGCACAACTCTTACCGAAGTCCCTGTGGCGTACAAGACATGGGGGGTGCTCAACGAGACTGGAGACAATGTCATGATCATATGTCATGCATTTACAGGAAGTGCTGATGTGGAAGACTGGTGCGTTTGTTTGAAGTCATTAGTCGCTTTAACCGTTGACAGTTTGCATAAGGTGGGGTCCGTTAATGGGACACGGCAAGGCCTTCGACCCGAATCGCTTCTTTATCTTTTGTGCCAACGTCCTCGGGTCTCCCTATGGATCTGCTTCGCCAGTAACACTTGATCCTAACACCGGCAGACCCTATGGTCCTGAATTCCCACCAACCACTGTAAGAGACGACGTCCGGTGCGTATCATTCTTCTGTTACACTCTTGGATTCTTGTCTTATTGTTCCCAGGATACACAAACTCGTCCTGGATCACCTTCGGGTTACATCCGTGGCAGTCGTCATCGGTGGGTCGATGGGTGGCATGTCTGTCCTTGAATGGCCGCTCTGTAGTCCTGCGGGGTACATCAAGCACGTTATTCCTCTGGCTACATCCGCGCGCCATTCAGCGTGGTGCATCAGTTGGGGTGAAGCACAGCGACAAAGTATCTACAGCGACCCCATCTATCAGGACGGTTTTTATACCGCCCAACCAGCATCGGGGCTCGCTGCCGCAAGAATGAGCGCCCTCCTCACCTACCGCTCCCGAGATTCCTTCGAGAGCCGTTTCGGCCGCAAACCACAGCTCAACCCCAGAGAGCGAAATTCACCAGAACCACCACAAGCCTTCGGCGGCGAGGCCCTGACAATTCACAATGACGGCCACCGTAACGCTCAGCTGCGGAATTGTGGAAGCTCCTCCCACCACACGACCTCGAATGGGGAGCTTCTGCCCAAGCCACAGATATTCTCGGCACAGTCTTACCTGCGATATCAGGGCGACAAATTTACTGCGCGCTTCGACGCGAACTGCTATATCCATATCACTCGGAAAATGGACACGCACGACGTTGCGCGGGGCCGGGCATCTGCAGGCGGCGAGGTAGCAAAGGTTCTTGCCACGCTTCCACCGCGCGCGCTAGTCATCAGCATAGAAACTGACGGCCTCTTCACGACCACTGAGCAGCGGGAGCTCGCGGCACATATTCCGGACGCGGAATTGGTTATTATACCTTCGCCGGACGGGCACGATGGGTTCCTATTGGAGTTCGAAGCGATCAATACGCACATCTCTAGGTTTTTGAAGAAGGAACTTCCTGAGCTTTATGAAAAGGAGGTCGGCGAGCCAGCGGAGGGAGATTTCCAGGTGAAGAAGGCGAGTGTGTTTGGCGAGGCTGAGGTGAATATTACAAGCTGGTAGATTGGACTTTGGACGGACGGGACTTTCGATTATTTGTCTCTTTATTCTGTCCTGTAGATTTACTCTTGCATACTGATACTGTACATACATTGTCCTCCCTTCAAAAGGGGTGGAATGAATCTGTGCCATAAGCACAAGTTCGCCTTCAATGCGTTTAAATGGTAGGCAACAATTTTATACCTCAGCCTGGTGCGGACACGGACGCTGGTCGACGCCACAGACAGGGAAGAAGTGTCAAAACATTGTCAAACAAACTTTCGCGTCTACAGCAACAGCAGGCCTGCAAGCCCCAGAACTTGCGGAAGCCTCGTTTCTATCGCGCAGCGACGGGATAGTTTCAATATGTGAGACTATAGCCCTTCAGATGCCTCTTCACGTCGAAAAATGAGCTCTGAACATGGTCTCTTTCAGCATTATTTCACGAATTACCGCAAGTCTCCCCCACGACGACTACTTTCTTCCCTCAGCGTCTGGGGACGGTCAACATCTTCCAGGAGAACCATAAAATTCCTGAACAAATCGGTTTCGTCGCGCACTACATCCGAGATGGACGTTGTATCGAACGGCTTGACTAATGGCACAGGCAGTCACGAAACACCTGCGGAACCTGTGGCCCTCTTCGATTCATCGATATTTCGATCATATCTGCTAGCCCTGTTACCCCCAGTCATTGGGGCACTGCTGGACGAACTTGAGTCCCTATTCGATGAGGAGTTTGACGAGAAGGTAGCGCGGTTTGCTGCAGATAATGGCGGGTCATTGTATGTAGTAAAAGTCAGGGAAGAATCTGAAGGTACGTGATATTTGTGTCCTCATCCCAATAGCTGGCTGAACTCAACCTAGACGATTCACCCCCTACGCATGTGTATCATCTAACTCCCCACCTCGCGTACCACCCTACCCATGTGACGACACTTGCTCTGATCAAACGCGGTCCTACACTCGATCCCCTGACCCCCCTCGCATCCCAACTACATATATTAAATCTCTTCGGTGGCGAGGAAACACCTTACGAGGGATTGCATGCAGTGGTGAGCTGTGGTGTGAAGCCCTGGTTCGATGCATTCGTTGGGGCTCGTGCCGGAGGCAGGGATGGGGATACCAGAATGGGTGAGTTGCGCGTCATTTTCGATATTTTACTGGCCCCTGATGCACCTCAGGTATACCAATGACCAAGAAGAAATTCGCGGAGCTTGAACTATCACTCCTTCATTTGCAGCAGAACGTTGAAATTCCCGAAACTCATTTGGTCATCCATCCTGTTATCCAGAGAGCCGTGGAACAGGCTCAAACAGCCAACACCCCTCCGAACATCTCCCATATACCAGCACACCTTCTCAACGACAGTACCTTCCTGAACTCTCTACACGGACACGTCAACTCGTGGATCAAAGCCATCCAATCAGTGACCAAGCTAACGCGTGATGTCGTTTCTGGCACGGCTTCGCAGGAGATTAACTTCTGGCTCAGCTTGGAACGCGCTCTGGACGGAATCGAGGCGCAGTTGCGGAGCGATGAAGTCAATATGGTTATCAACTGTCTCCGTAACGCCAAACGGTTTCGCGCGACTGTCAGTTTTATTGCTGACACTGGTCTCAAGGATGCCACGGACCTAGGTAAGTGTTATTCCCAGACCAACGACGTCATTTACTGATGTATCTAAAGTGCACAAGTACAACCAGCTTATGAAAGATTTCCCACTCAATGAGCTTCTCTCCGCCACTGACCTCGACAAGATCCAGGAATCCCTCACCCTCATTTTCGGCCACATCAACCGCAAGCTCAAGCTCTCGCCATATCCCATCCGTCGTGCCCTCCCTCTCGTCGAAGCCATATCTCGCGACTTCAACGACCAACTTCTCCGCATCCTCACATCTCACCGACTCCCTTACACGCCATACGAGACGTTCGACCGCCTCCTTGCACAGACGACGAACATATTTCGGACGTGGGACGACCTCATCAAAGAATTCACTATCATTGCACGTGAGGCGATCAAGAAACGCAATGAGAGGTTTATCCCGATCAAGGTCGTTCCCGCACATGCGAAGCTCCAAGAGCGCACGCGTTACCTCCGAGACTGGCGTAAGCAGCATGAGCAGCTGGCCGTCATGACAGGGCCGACCAAAGGTCTTGGGGGTGTGGGCATGGATGTCGGCGGCATGGACATGGAGGAGGAGGTCAAGGAGGCGTACGAGGTCATCAAGAGAATTGATGTACTGGACGTGTCGGTCGGTGAGTCGATTTCAGATTACGCCAGGGAAGAACTGATCTAACAAAATTCAGACGGGACGGAGATCTGGGTAGCTGCGGAAAATGCATATAATGAGCGTGTCTCGCGCGTTGAGAACCAGATCATTGCGCGGTTGCGTGACCGGCTTGGTACAGCAAGAAACGCGAACGAGATGTTCCGAGTATTCTCGAAGTTCAACGCGTTGTTCGTACGGCCGAAGGTGCGTCGGTCGTATGTACAATGCATTTGCCATTTCCCACACTACTCTTGCTCAGATCCGTGGTGCCATCCAAGAATACCAGACCCAACTCATTGACTCAGTGAAGGAGGACATCAAGCATCTGCACGACAAGGTACGCTCAGTGTCAATATGGGGACATTCGTATACTGACACTACGTCAGTTCAAAACACAATACCGGTTCTCCGAGGCATACCACATGTCCCAAATGCGGGACCTCCCTCCAATAGCAGGCGCCATTATCTGGGCCCGACAGATCGAGCGGCAACTCCTCACCTACATGAAGCGCGTGGAGGATGTGCTTGGAAAGGGCTGGGAGCTGTACGCGGAAGGTCAGAAGTTGCAGTCCGAGAGTACCGCTTTCCGTAAGAAACTCGACACACGGCCGGTATACGACGCGTGGCTGCACGACATCAACCGACGCAACATGGGTGTCGACGGGCGGCTTTTCGAGATCGTGCGCCTGCGTGGTGGGGGATTCCAGCTGGCAGTAAACTTTGACCCTCAGATCATCACCCTGTTCAAGGAAGTGCGGAACCTCTTGTGGCTCAACTTCCAGGTACCACATGCGATCACCAACATGGCGAAAGACGCGAAGAGGGTGTACCCACATGCTGTGAGTTTAATGGAGACGGTCAGGACTTATGGCCAGACTCTGGACTTGGTGGAGAACAACAAGGGCATCGAGTGGCTTGTAGCCGAGTACAGGAATGAATCACAACGCATGATCACCAAAGGTCTGTCGCAGTCATTGTTTGGGACACGTAGGCTGATGCGTGAGCAGGCATGAACATCCGTTGGGACTACTTTGTCAACCAGTATGACACCACGCGCTATGTGTCCAGTGCCGATGGACGGGACACCAGGCATATTCAATTCGTCAGGGAGTTCGCTAGTATCGTATCGGTCCTTCAGGTCAGAATTACGACTTTCCTTACGAATGGCCTTCCTTAATACTTTTCTGCGCTAGGACAAAACGAACAGCGTCATTGACCTGTACAAGGATATTCTGCGCAATGTGGAAGACCTTGCCACCTGCTCATACACGACCGAGGCTTTCTCAGAACTCCTCACCAAGGTTCAGGGAGCCGTAAGTTTGTCACCTCTTCTCACGCGACGGCTGCTTAACATTGGCCCAGATCGACCAACTGAACCTGGAAGGTTATGCCAACCTAGAACACTGGGTCGCTGAACTGGACAAGAAGATCGAAGGCATCCTACTGCAGCGCTTAACTCATATCATCCAGGTGTGGTGTACGGAGTTTGACCGCGTCGACGACGGAGATACCAGGCGCGACACTCTCCCCCTCCGCGACATCACGAACAAACGACGCGGTGACAAACGCCTGAAGGAGGAGAAGGTGAGTTGCTCTGTTAACGATACGATTTTCTATTCTTATGTTTTTTGTCCGTAGTTCCTGGAGGGCAACATGACACTGAAGCCGATTGTGCACGAGATTCGGATACAGAATCAAGTCATCTTCCTGGACCCACCGATAGAGTATGCTCGCTCGACTTGGATCAAGCAGCTGCACGATTGGCTGGGTATGCTTAACCCTAAGTATATTGTTAGGTAGCTAATCGCGATTTTCAAGGTGTTGTATGTCGTCTGCGCCGCATCCAAAGCTCTCGGTACGAAATCGGGCTACAAATGCAGGGAGCTACGGTGTCAGAGACCAACTACACGTCATTGGTCCGTATTCATTTCCTTGCATTCCTGGTTGATAACTTACAGGCCCCTAGTTAACACGCTTCGCCGACAACACTCTCGAGCGTCCATTTGCTTTGATCGAGGTCAAAGTTCAACAGCTCAAAGACTACGTTGCGAAATGGCTGCAATTTCAGTCTCTCTGGGATCTCGAAGCTGAATACGTCTTCAACCGGCTTGGAGACTCTCTTGCCAACTGGCAGCAGCTCTTGACGGAGATCAAAAAGGCTCGTTCAACATTTGATACCTCGGATACTCAGAAGTCCTTTGGCGTTTGCGTCATCGACTACGAACAGGTCCAGGCGAGGGTGAACGCCAAGTACGACGCGTGGCAGCGGGATATCCTCAGCAGATTCGGCGTGAAGCTGGGGAATGCCATGAAGGAGATGCATGCGTCGATTCTCAAGGCGAGGAATGACCTGGAGCACCATTCGATAGAGGGCCTGGTTGGCGGGCCAGCTCGGCGATTCTGAGATCTCTCGCGTTTCACTCTCATTATCTCTACTTTCCGTTCACGACACGTCGCACGAATACCCTCAGTCACTCATTTAGCTCATGTTTATGTCGCTCCGCATTTTCCTCATTACGCACGTGTATTGGATTTAGTACCTGTCGAAATAATATCTCCCTAATCTCAATTGGTTCTACTTACTAGTACAAGTTCGCTGGTCCATCTGTAAGGTCAAGTACAAGTAAAGTACTTGAAGTCTGTTAGTGGGCGTGTAATTGAAGGGACCAAATAAAGGTACATGGTCCGTGCGCAAGCTTCCCCTTGCTTATAATCCGCCTGCCGCCAAACCTGAACTCCATCGCTTGTGCTCGGGCATGTACTGTCGTCAGTGAGGTTTTTACCGAGACACAGTTTTTTGCTGATTGCAAATTATACATCCGAACCCATCTGTTAGCTTCGGCTTTCAGTAATTTTTGGAACCGTCTTCTTGCTCTTCTCCTCATGACAACATTGACGCGATGTTCGAAGGATTAGAACGTGATATGTAGCTCAATATATGACTTGAGGTTGATGTGCGCAGAACCGAGCATGAATGAGCCTTTAGAAGTGTTCAGAGTTAGTTTCGAATGTTTTTCATCTTCATGGTTATCAGTGCCTTCATGTCTTGCGAGTATTGGAGGAGATGTGGCGTAAAAGATCTCCTTGCTTTGCCGAAACAAACTATTGCAAGTCCGTGGCGGGCACGATCAACTTACATCTTGCCCCTGCCAGTCCATGCTTCAAGCTTTCAAGCTTCAGGTTCAGCACCGATTCAAAAAATCCTCATCTGGCGCCGCCTGCGCACTGTTACTTCAACAAGTACGCCCCACTCTCCTTCAGACGTAGATGCCTTGACAGCACCCCCATCCGCCAGTACGATTGCCCTCCCTTTCTTTCATGAGAGTTTGGCAGAAGTTGAACTTACAAAATGGCCCCTGGACCTTACCTCCAAGTTATGCTCGCCACTTTACCCAGCGGAGACAAAGTTCCACAGATCCTCAATCCCACCACGGCCACTCCCATCTCCCATCCCCCATCTCCGCAAACTTCCTTGATCGGGAGATAAATAAGTACTGGACGTCATCAGACCGCGTTGGCAGTATGAAAAGGCGAAAACTCCAACCTATTCTGATCATAATCCGCGCCGGCACGGGTTGACCGGACCGTAACCTCATCTACTTATAAACCTTGAGACAGTACTTTCAGGCTTCCCTTTAACCGACTCGGATCGCAGCCATTTCGCCGTAGACGAAATCACACAGCAATCACACAGCAGATGGGTTCCCTCTCCAATGTCGTCGCCTCGCTCAAGCGCGAGGACATCATACCCGATGTCATACCTCCAAGCTTCGCCCCATCTGTCCTCTTCTCTGTCGTCTGGCCCAACGGGAAAGAGGCAGTCTTGGGCAACTACCTTACGCGAGAGGACACGCTCGACGAGCCTGAGGTGAACTTTGTCCCTTTGGTCGAGCCGGATGTCTCCAAGGCTGCGCGGGAAATCACATACACGCTAGTCTTGACCGATCCCGACGCACCTTCGAGATCTGAGCCGAAATACAGACAATTTAGACACTGGGTTGTGAGTTGCCAGCCTTCTCCTAGTTGGATGTATGGGCACCGTCTTGACATCTGCCCCACAGATCACTGGGTTGAAAGTCGCCTCAGAAGGCCCATCGGCGGTCAAGACCAAGCCATCAACAACACCGTACCGTCCTCCGGGTCCTCCGCCAGGAAGTGGCGTCCACAGATACAGTCAGTATATCGATTTTGAGAGGGATACTAGAAATGAATGGCTCACCTATCTATTTGTAGCCTTCCTACTTTTTGAGGAACCTTCATCTGGGTTCACAGTGCCGGAGGGTGCGACGGAGCACGGAGCTGCGCTGGAAGAGAGGCGAAGTTGGAACGCAGTGGAATTTGGGACCAAGTACGGGCTGAAATTGGTCGGCGCCAACTTCTTCTTGGTGCAAGCGGCGCCAGCGGCGGAATGAGGTGTTTCTTCTGTCAAAACAATTAGAGATGCGGTGTGTTCTTTCATTTCGATCTTGAAAAAAGTGTCCCAAAGGCTGCGCGGGAAATCACATACACGGAAATAAATTCAAGTTCTAAAACTAGATCCACGGACGCTATGAGACGAATCCTTAGAGCGGCGTGCCTCCAGAGGAAGTACGACAGCGTGCCCTTGGTGAAACCTTCATCTCCGGTCGCGGCGCCTTCTACTACCGACTGAGATATCGATTGTTACAAACGTGGTTACAGTAAATCGGGGGTACGATATCGCAATGTGTTCTGGAGCTGCGCCACATCCAAATCACAAATATAGCCATGAAATCAGAGGAAGTCGTAGAAATCGAGGTATATAGCTCCATGGGCGCTGTGTCTTACTGCCACAGCGCAGCACTGAATCGGTATAATTTCCATTTTCACGTCGTAGACGTACATCTTGGTTATGCTTCCTACCACCACCGAAGCCTTATCAGCAAATTTGCAGAGCAAAACACAACGCTCACAATACCTATATACAGATTCACACATCCTCCTCCTACACGGCATCGCCAATGAGCCTCTCAGGCCTCTCCACCCATGCCCTCCACGACTCCACAAACGCAGCAAGCTCCGCGCCCTCCACAACCCTATGGTCCGCACTCCAACTAACACCCAACTTGAGCCTCCTCTCACCGCCCTTCTCATTCTGGCCATACACCCCATCCACGTCCCACACCCACTTCGCCCGTCCGAGCGCGACGATCGCGACGCCGCCGCCAGGCACAAGGACCGGCGAGGCAAACTCGCCGGCGCCGATGGCGCCGACGTTCGAGACGGTGATGGTGCCGCCGCGGCGGGGCATCTCCTTCGGCGTGAGCGCGGCGGGGACCTGCCGGCCGAGGTGGGCGAGGTGCGAGAGGCGCGAGGCGAGGCTGTAGATGGAGTGGGTGTCGACGGCGGCGAGCGTGGGCGTGTAGAGCCCCGTAGGTGTGGAGAGCGCGATGCTGATGTCGGCGTGGGGGCGGATGGTTAATGTGGGTTTGGGTGTGGGTGTGGGCGTGGGTGTGGGCGTGGGTGTGGGCGTGATGGAGGCGCGGAGAAGCGGCCATTCTAGCATGGCTTTTGAGAGGGTTTTCAGGAGGATGGGGAGGTAGGTGAGCCGGGTGAATTGTTGGGAGGGGGAAAGGGGCTCGGGGGTCGGTGCAGGGTAGAGCGCGGAAGGGTTGACAGCGGAAGATGAGCTCTTGGGTGGTGTAGGCAAGAAATGTGCAGGGATGTGCGCATTGAGCGTTGGAAGGAGCTGGTGCAGCGCTGTTATGTCGAGCGTGGTCGAATAGCTAATAAAATGTCATTTGTATAGTAGTTCAAAGCAGCATGTGACGTACCCGAAGTGAGGGATCTCAAGGCTCTGCAATGTACATTAGCAAGGAATCTCGGCATGCAGGGAAATATGCGCACCTTTTCCATAGCCTTCCACATGCCATACCGAGTCCGCCCAAGCTCCACCACAACGTCCTGATCAGCTGCGGGAGCCGCCGGCGAAGGCTGCTGGTCCTGCGCTGGCTTTGCCAGGAACGCCTCTACATCGCGTTTCTCGATCCTACCGCCCTTTCCAGAGCCCGGAGCAAGACGAGAGAGGTCAACGCTATTCTGGCGCGCGAAATGACGCACCGCGGGCGCGGCAAGGATGTTCTCAGTCGACACAGACGGCGTGAAGCTGGGATCCATGGGGTGCAGACGGCGCTCTGCCGTGGGTGCAGGTGTAGGAGTAATTGCTATGGGAGCAGCTGCCTCTGCCTGAGACACAGGTGTAGGTGCGGGAGTCGAAGCTGGCTCTGCTGCCGCATCGTCGACCTCCTCTTCGACTTCAATCAGACATAGTCCCGCGCCAACCTTTGCTACCTCGCCCTCCTGTACGAGCAGCTCCTTGATGACGCCGTCGAACGGGCTCGTGATCTCCACGCTCGCCTTGTCGCTCTGTACCTCACAGAGCGCGTCAAAGGCCGAGATTTTCGACGCAGGTCGTGCAGTCCTGTGTTCCCTTTCAGCGTCAGTAGCGTTCACAGTGAGCAGTAGAGTTCCGGCCGGACCATTTTATGACCTCACACTCCGTAATTCCCTCTCCGATGTCCGCAAGGTTGAATTTGTGGATAACCTTTCGTGTGGCCCAGTACGCGGGAGTAGTATGGAAATACGAAACGACAGAAGGGCGGCCTAGGAGTCGACGAACAGGGCGGGCCAAGATCATGGTATGAGGGAAACCAGTGCCTAGGGTTAGGTCTGCGGCTTTATGGGCTGGAAGATCCGGGCTGGCCTCATTGGAACTCGCGAAGATTATCTTACGCGCGCGGGCGGATCTTTCGTGACGGGAGCGTAAGACTTCCGTGCTGCTTCCGCCACGTCAAAAAAATCGGCAGACACGCGGGGCCGGTGCGCGGTCGTATCATACAGGAAAAGCGCGTCAACTACATAGGGCTTTTTGCTGCGAACCTGTTTTGACTTTCACTTTCACTTTGGCTTCTGGCTCTGACTTTGATTCCACCTTTTTGCAACTTATGCTCAGTTGAGTTTGGATGAGCCAATCTGGGGGGGAAGCCGCCATATCTGACTCAAAATCTCGGCATTTTATCTAGTCATATGGAGAATGAGATTCATGAGCAGTCAATTTCGTCTTCATTTCCACTCGATTACTTTGATGTCATATTGATTCAAAAATAAAAAGTCGCGCAGAGCTGATGCACGTCGACATACCCCTTGTGCAAAGCAAATGAAAGCCAGTGGTATCTGCCCAACTTGGAATGAGCCGAGATATGCCACACACATCTTTACAAGTAGTA
Organism: Asterophora lycoperdoides; assembly: GCA_018850815.1. Lineage (NCBI taxonomy): Eukaryota > Fungi > Basidiomycota > Agaricomycetes > Agaricales > Lyophyllaceae > Asterophora > Asterophora lycoperdoides. Next base: position 85,312 of record JABCKJ010000052.1, read on the forward strand.
ACCCCCTCTGGAGATAGCACAGTGTACTGCGCCGGCTTTGTTGCTTCATATGAAAATGTACTTGGAAAACAACGTGAAATGAGAATAGAGATGAGACTGGTGGGAGGCGCACCTTTGTCGGACATGCTGACTGCCAATATACTACGAACTCGTCCTCTGTCCCGCCAGGATTTGCCTCAATCCCAACCAAGTATAACATGAGAAAACCGACTCAGGACGCGTCGACTTTCTGTGCATTGATTTCACTTGCTCCAGTCGTCATGTCGTTTTCCTGATACAAATGCTCATGGCAAATAAAAAAATCCTCGAACGTGCATTATGCGCTGAAGTTGTACTTCTTCCTGGCGCGCCACTCCACAAAGGCGGGCCACACCCAGTATATCAAGTGAGCGAACCTCATCAGGTTCGGCATGAACACGGTCTTCTCGCCTCTATCCACGGCTCTGACGCACCTCCGCGCGACTTCGTCCCTCCTCAGGCCGTGGGTGTTCGGATCCTTCTCGCGTGTGGGACCAGAGTCGACTGCCGAGGCACGGAAGTCGCCCTCGACGGTGGACGGCGTGAGGAACGTGAATGCGATGCGGGGATGCTCGATAGAGAGTGCTTGGTACAGTACGAGAGAGGCGGCTTTGGTGGATGCGTAGAGAGTGCGAGTGGGCGCGGGGATCAGGGCCGCGAGGGACGAGACAAGAAGTATGGCCGGAGCAGCGGAGGTCGTCGTGAGCAGGGGAATCTGTAAGAAGATTAGAAGGTTAAGTATTACTTATCTTCATCCGTGCCAACGCACGAAAGTGATTGCGGACACGAGAGGCCCGACATAGTTTCCGCGTGTCGCAGCAGCAGAGATGTCCACTGCCTTCTGGATGCCCTCCGCCGAAGCCTGGGGCGGTGTGAAGCTCGATCCACCCCTGTGTGACTCGACGCCTGCAACGGCCATCAGGGGTTGCAGCGCAGACACGCCCGCCGCCACAATCACCGTGTCAACGCCCTGCCATTCTACACACATTACTGCATCAGAGGCGCGCAGTTCAACTGGGGAAGATCGCCGCGTACTGACCCGTCTCCAAAGTACCCCTCAACTTCACCATATCCTCCACGTCCGCAAAGTCTGCCACGACACCCAGGATCCTCGAGCTGGTCGTTCCCCTGGCACGGCATTCACCCACCACCTCCTCGAGTTTATCCTGCCTGCGTCCAACAACGCACACGCGCGCGCCCCGCGCCGCATAGAGGTTTGCTATACCCTGCCCGATACCGCTGGAAGCCCCGATGATGAGCACGCGCTCGTCGATCTTGGCGACCTTGCGAGTGCGCTGCGCGCCTGAATGATGCAAATAAAGCCGTCTGAGAGTGATGAGAACGGGGAGGAGGGCGAGCAGGGTCAGAGACTGGCGGCTCAGGCCCGTAGAGGTCATAGCTGCTGTAGGGGGAATCCCAGGACTTCCCTAGACTAGAAAAGATGGTGGTGGTAACGGAGAGAAAGGTAATCAAGCCTGCATTTCGACAGTTGTTCAGCCTAGTCCGAGGACATGAAAAAGAGAGTGACGTGCCAATGTCTTCGCTAAACAATCACATGGGAGATTGTGACTTAGAGGACATTGACTATTGACTAGTTGACATAGCAGATCCATTTTGACTTAGCAGTCAGCTTTAATTACATGAATTAACATAAATTAATGTTCAATTAATGTTCTTTCTTTCGGTTCTCGTAGAAGAAATTTAAAGCTGAATGACTTCGGAAGTATGTCAAAGGTCCATACAGTGCGGGTCATCACTTCTCAGCAACTGGTTTGGCAGTAAACAAACAAAAATGGCAAACCGTAAACTACATTTTTCAGAGCTGATCTAGAGCTTCGAA